>JAPXFY010005352.1:5000-12500 GCA_030674185.1 Monoplex corrugatus | reverse complement strand
ATATCTGTACCTTTGACCCTTAAACGATGTATAAGATGATTTGCCTCAGTAATTAAATCAAGTCTTGTGTCGGCATTAAAAGACCGTAAGGCATATAATACAGATTTTGAGTCAACAAAGAGAACTACTTTGAAAGACATGGGTTTAAGATTTACTAGATAATGCAATGCTTGATTAATAGCGACTAATTCCGCTGTAAAGATCGATAAGTTTGCCCCAACGAAAAATGACTTTTTTTATCTTAAATTTTGGAACATAAAATGCTGCTCCAGCACATTTATTTTCTAAGACTGATCCATCGGTAAAAATGTGAAGGTGGGTACGGTATTTTTCATCGATGTGTTCTCTTGCTGTGGATATCGAAATGTTGACGTTTTCAGATTTCTTAGCGTCTGTATAATCAATATCAAAAGAGGCTTTTTGCATTTCACATGTAGGGATAGGCGTTGTTGATGGTGTCTCAGCTATTTCATCCATATTTATGTTAGACTGTTTGACCAAGTCAGATATGTAAGTTGAAACAGTCATTTGTGATGAAATGCTTTTTGCTCGCTTTGGAAAGTCAACATCAGACCTGATTTTAATTTCCTTACTCACAAAATTGTCCGTTTGTGAAGTAGTTCTAACTGCAAATTTTGCTGTCGCTAGCTCACGATAGTTGTTCAGAGGCAGAATTCCAGCAACTTTGTACGTTTCCAGATTAGAGGCATGAGTAGGGACACCTAGAGCAATTTTAATACTTTTGCAGTCTAAGCTTTGTATCTTCTTTAATAAATATTTTGGTGCACTGAAAAACACTTCTTGCGCATAGGATAATTTAGATCGTACAAGTGCTGTTGACAGATGAATTAGTATGTTCGTATCCATTCCCCAAGGTAATCGGCTTATTATCTTTAGAAAATTTAGGGCTTTTCTTGCTTTTGTTGAAATATAATCAAAATGGACATTCCAGTTTAATTTCGATGTCATAAAGACTCCCAGAAATTTTACAATCTGTTTGTAATGTAACACTTCACCAAGCAATCTGAAAGTAGGCAAGTTACTTAAAGTACCACCAGAATTAAATAGCATCATGTTAGTTTTTTCCGCTGACAACGACAGACCATTTTCTAACATATAGTTTCCAAGATTATCAAGATCAGATTGATACAATTTCCTAATGTAATTCTGTGCTCTCTGTGGAGTTGTCTTTTTTAAAGTAATATTCATCCAAATACATATATCATCAGCATACTGTGTGAGTGTGTGTGTGTGTGTGTGTTGTGTGTGTGTGTGTGAGTGTGAATGTGTGTGTGTGTGTGTGTGTGTGGTGTGTGTGTGTGAGACTATGTGAGTGTGTGTGTGTGTGTGAGTTGAGTGAGTGAGTGAGTGAGTGAGTGAGTGTGTGTGAGTGGTGGTGTGTGTGTGAGTGAGTGAGTGAGTGTGGTGTGTGTGAGTGAGTGAGTGAGTGAGTGTGTGTGTGTGACTGTGTGAGTGTGTGTGTGTGTGTGTGTGTGTGTGTGTGTGTGTGTGTTGTGTGTGTGTGTGTGTGAGAGAGACAAACATATATGAACACGAGCCTCTCAAAGCTCTTTATGGATAGATCTTTACCAACTTTGGGTCAGTGATGTGGACCGTTAAGGAGTCGTAATCGCAAAAGAGTAAAACTGACAGGTACAGCACAAAATACTGACATACAGAGGGCTGGGTACTCTCTCTGTCTGTCTGTCTGTCTGTCTCTCTCTCTCTCTCTCTCTCTCACACACACACTCTCTCTCTCCCTCTCTCTCTCACACACACACTCTCTCTCTCTTTCTATTTCTTACATACACACACACACACACTCTCTCTCTCTCACACACACACACACACAAACACACACACACACTCTCTCTCTTTCTCTCCTTCTCTCTTTCTCTCTCTCTCTCTCACACACACACACTCCCTCTCTCTCTCTCTCGCACACACAACATATTCACACACACACACACACACACACACACACACACACACACACACACACACACACACACACGCACATTTTAAAACAAGGTACTGGCATGCACATGCGCGCTCTGCACTTGCGCGCTCTCTCTCTCTCTCTCTCGCTCTCTCTCTCTTTCCTTTTATCTGTGTGTGTCCGGGTTTGTCATCCCCTCCCCACCTGCTCTCCATCTCTGTTCATGATCGCGCACCCCCCCCCCCCCCCCCCCCCGCTGTCTCTCTCTGTCTCTCTGTCTCTCTGTCTGTCTGTCTGTCTGTCTGTGTGTTTGTCTGTCCTAGTTATGCGGTTTCGTGTCTATTCAGCCATCAGTACCAATCTTCCTGTTCAACTTTCGGGCCGATTAGTTTCTCGTGCACAACTCTTCTTTTCTAGATCCAAAACAAGTGTGACTGCCCGCGCCCAAGCAAACAGGAACCAGAAGAACAAGAAAGCCAATGTAAGCGCGTATCCAACAAAACAAAACAAAACAAAACAAAACAAGCGCAAATTGGTCCCCTTCTTACCCACTGGACGAGGCGGCAGGGGAAGTTTTTAGTCCTGTTTTTATTATCCATTGTTTGGTGTTTGTGATCTGTTTGTGACCGTGCGTTCGCGCTTGACAAAGGCTGGTTGGCCGAAAATTTGCGCTTGTTTTGTCTTGTTTTGTTGGATACGCGCTTGCATTGGTTTTCTTGTTCTTCTGGTTCTTCTTTTCTAGTTTGGACATCCCCAGTGTAATAAGTCCACGATGACAAATTGATCTTTGATTATTATTTCAATTACAGCGATTTTCTGTAGCTTTGTTCTGGATAACAGTCGAATTTTCATATTGAAAAGTTTAAAAAATGAATCGGGTTATGCGTACAACATTTTGCTTTGAAAGGGGATGACGAAAACTGTTTTGTAAGGAACTGTTTAAAGTCAGTACTAGACAGAAACGAAACATGCCTCCCAACCCAACCCCCCCCATCCCCATGGAAAAAAAAAATCTCATTTAGAGTGGGTGCATCCTGTAGAATGTTATGCGTGATAAACCACACACAATATTATATGAAGGTATATGTTACGGTACAATACAATATGATGCAAAACAGGGGCAATACAAGATAATACAATAGTAAAACGAAAAACGACACTATAGGAAATATGCAGAATGGTGCAGGATAATAAAAAATAATACAATTATAACAGGAAAAACAACGATGGGAACAAAAATGCAGGTAGACGGTTCTCCTTCAGTTGGGCATCGTTTGGGGCTTCATGCTGGACGTCCTTAGGCACTTCTGGGTCCCATGCAGCACGTCCTTAGGCACTTCTGGGTCCTACGCAGGACGTCCTTAGGCACTTCTGGGCCCCGTGCAGAACGTCCTTAGGCATTTCTGGGCCCCGTGCAGGACGTGCTTAGGCACTTCTGGGCCCCATGCAGGACGTCCTTAGGCACTTCTGGGCCCTATGCAGGACGTCCTTAGGCACTTCTGGGCCCCTTGCAGGACGTCCTTAGGCACTTCTGGGCCCCTTGCAGAACGTCCTTAGGCACTTCTGGGTCCCATGCAGGACGTCCTTAGGCACTTCTGGACCCCATGCAGCACGTCCTTACGCACTTCTGGGCCCCATGCAGGACGTCCTCGGGCACTTCTGGGTCCCATGCAGGACGTGCTTAGGCACTTCTGGGTCCCATACAGGACGTCCTCAGGCACTTCTAGGTCCCATGCAGGACGTCCTTAGGCACTTCTGGGCCCCACGCAGGACGTCCTTAGGCACTTCTGGGCCCCATGCAGGACGTCCTTAGGCACTTCTGGGTCCCATGCAGGACGTCCTTAGGCACTTCTGGGTCCCATGCAGGACGTCCTTAGGCACTTCTGGGTCCCATGCAGGACGTCTTTAGGCACTTCTGGGCCCCATGCAGAACTTCCTTAGGCACTTCTGGGCCCCACGCAGGACGTCCTTAGGCACTTCTGGGCCCCATGCAGAACTTCCTTAGGCACTTCTGGGTCCCATGCAGGACTTCCTTAGGCACTTCTGGGCCCCATGCAGGACGTCCTTAGGCACTTCTGGGTCCCTATGCAGGACTTCCTTAGGCACTTCTGGGCCCCACGCAGGACGTCCTTAGGCACTTCTGGGCCCCATGCAGGACGTCCTTAGGCACTTCTGGGCCCCATGCAGGACACGGCATGGACCTCACCTGGCAGATCCTTTTGCTTCCACCTCTTCCCCATCCCAGTAGACAACTCTTTAGGATCTGATACCGGGAACGTCAGGGTTTCCATCTAGGATGGTCACATGGGTGCCCACATAGCACACACCCTTGTGGACATCCATGTTATGGTAATTCACCATATTATTATAGGTCTCATGTGGGCGTGACATCCATAAAGACCAGCCCGCACTGGGCCCGTGAGTGGAGGAACCTCTGTAGCTGTGGAACCTATTTCATGCGTCCCGTGGAAAGAAGGTGGGACAGACAGAGACACAGAGAGAGACAGAGAGAGAGACAGAGAATGTTTGTGTGTGTGTGTGTGCGTGTGTGTGTGTGTATGTGTGTGTGTGTGTATGTGTGTGTGTGTGTGTGTGTGAGAGAGAGAGAGAGAGAGAGAGAGAGAAAGACAGAGAGAGAGAAAGAGAAAGACAGAGAGAGAGAGAAAGAGAGAGAGAGAGAAAGAGACAAACAGAGAGAAAGAGACAGAGAGAAAGAGACAGAGAGAGAGAAAGAGAGAGAGAGAGAGAAACAGACAGAGAAAGAGAGAGAAAGAGAGAGAGAGAAAGAGACAGAGAGAGAGAGAGAGAAAGAGACAGAGAGAAAGAGAGAGAAAGAGACAGAGAGAAAGAGACAGACAGACAGACAGACAGAGAGAAAGAGACAGACAGACAGACAGAGAGAAAGAGACAGACAGAGAGACGGGGGTGGAGAGTGTGAGGGGGAAGACAAAGAAGAAGAAGAAAAAAAGAAAAACCCTGCCAGCAATGTTTCTCTTTTAGCCAATTTGTCTGAAAATGGCCATTTTCTGCCCTTATAATACATGCATTACCGCAGCTAACCATCACCACCTCCAGCAACACTGCAGCCACATCACCATCAGTACCAACAACAACAACAACAAGAGAGAGAGAGGTGAATGGTTACCTGACTCAGGTCAAGGTTGGTGGGATGGTGCTTTAACCCTTTGGCTCCTGCACCCTATCCACCAACTGTAAAAACTTAACACTTTGACTCCTGCACCCTATCCACCTACTGCAAAAACTTAACCCTTTGACTCCTGCACCCTATCCACCTACTGCAAAAACTTAACCCTTTGACTCCCTCACCCTATCCACCAACTGCAAAAACTTAACTCTTTGAATCAAAGGGTTAAGTTTTTGCAGTTGGTGGATAGGCTGCGGAAGTCATAGGGTTAAACATATTGTCCTTTCTATTAGTTTATATCATCTGGATTCAGTAACCGAAGGCAAAAAGCATCTCAGTTCGTACCTAGAATGGAAGCTAGTGTAGTTTTCGCAAGCATTTCTGCACTGCGCCCTTTCTGTCCCGAAGCACAAGTCTGCATTCGCTGGAATTTGCACAGCTTGTTACATAGAACCAATACTGTTGTATGGTTGTGAGGCGTGGACAGTCAACAAGCAAAGCCAGAACAAGATTGAGGCAGCCGAGATGTGGTTTCTGAGAAGAATGTTGAGAGTTCCATGGACAGCAAAGAAAACAAACGAGACAGTCTTGATGGAGGCAGACACAGGTAGATCATTCCTAAGGAAGATTAGGAAAAGACAAGCAACATTCATAGGCCATTTTGTGAGGAAAGGGGGTTTGGAGCACCTGGTCACAACGGGAAAGCTGGAGGGAAAGAGAGCACCAGGTAGACCCAGGAAGAAAATAGTAGACGGACTTGCAGAGTGGCTGAAGACGAGGAGGGTGGAGGAGATGCTTGAGGCAGCAAGAGACAGAGACAGATGGAAGTCCATGATCGCCAACGCCACGCGGCAGGGCACCTGATGATGATGATGTCACAAGACAGTCAAAGAGAACAGTGTTACATAAACCAATGGTTAATGTGTTCTACACAGACTAACTCGAACATCACGCACAGCTCGCTTGTGGCATCAGCAAAGAGAAAGAAGCTTATTACACTCAAATTCTGCATCACTATCTGAATCATCGGACGACGTTAATAGTGGGAGATCACGAGTTTAATTTATATGGCAGGCAGGTAGGAGAGAAAACTCTGTCGCCCCCAACAGATAGATAACAAACTTTTCCAAATCCGCCCTAACCTGAAAGAAATTCTCCCATCTGCTGCAGGGAACCTTAGAAAGAGACAGTGTTATGTAGGTTACGCACGGGTCACACATCCTACCCTCATTCGTACCTTTTGAAAAATGAAGAAGCACCATGGCGTATACCATGTGACGAGCCCTTGAGCATCAGACAATTCTTCTTGATTGCTGGGACTTGTACGATGTGAGACAAAAGCACTACACGGCGGACTTCTTAAAGAACCTCTTCCGAGACGTCCCTCCTGATGCAATTTTCCAGTTTTTACAAGAGATCAATAGATTTCACCTGATCTGATTTTACGGCTGTTTTTATTTATTTGCAAGTTAGATTTGCAAGGTTAACAGTGAGCATGGTTTTTAACTGTTGTCTTTTATCTTAACCTGGTTGTCGTTTTTGACGTGGTGTTAGCCCTGATAGGGCTCTAGTAGTTGGCTGGGCTGTAAGCAATATGAACTTGAACTTGAACTCCGTCGCTCGCACCCAAGTCGAACTTCCTGAGGAAAAACATCAACCGGTCGTTTCAAACTGTTTGACTCGATCCGCTGGATTCAAAGTTTTCGTCGCTTCGTGTGAATGCAGCTTTAGACCAACACGTGTTCCCCAACAATAGTTGAAGTTTATCAGTAACAACCGGGACATCATATTTTAAAACATTCCCGTATCAATGTGATTCAAATCATAACTCGTGCCAATATTATACCGAGCAGGTGCTGTAATGGTAACGTATTTCCAAAACAACGGGCACCTGTCCCACCAATTTTAACCCTATGACTCCCGCGCCCTGTCCACCAACATCCTGCATTGTCAACCGTGCTAGCAAAGCAAAAACTTAACCCTTTGACTCCCTCACCCTGTTCACAGCATCCTGCATTGTCAAGCATGCTAGCAAAGCAAAAACTTAACCCTTTGATTGCCTCACCCTATCCATCAGCTTCCTGCAGTAAGCTGGTGGATAGGGTGATGTGGTCAAAGCATTAAGTTTTTTTTTTCAAGTTGGTAGATAGGGTGCGGGAATTAAAGGGTTAAGAATACCTTGGGTTTGGACTGGCACAAAACACACATGCCGCACGCTATCACCCACGCACCTACCCCTTCTCCCCACTGAATGTAATTACATCGTATGGTGCCAAGCCGTCAGACCACTACAGCCTTTACTACAGAGACTGGCCGGTCCATTAACTTTTTACGGTTCCCAACAGAACCAGGTCATTCACCTTACTACCACCATCACTATTCGTAGTAGCGCTACAAAGACACCTTACTACCACCA
>JAPXFY010005351.1:10000-15204 GCA_030674185.1 Monoplex corrugatus | reverse complement strand
TTTCATTTGTACATTTGTTCACCTATCTATTTCTTTATCTATTATCTATCTATCTATTTCTACGTCTATCTTTTGTCTATCATCTATTATCACGTTGCTCTTCTATCTGTCGGATCTATTTTTTTATCTATCTGCCTGCTGTCAAACTATCTATCTTCATCTACTACTGTCATCATTATCTTTTCCCTACTATTATTACTATCTATCTGTTATCTTTATCTATCATTATCTATCTTTATCTCGTCTCTATCTAAATGCTATTTTTTGTACATTTTTTATTTATCTACCTTTTATCACTCACTATTTCTTTTTCAATCTATTTGTTGGTTTCGTGTTTGGTAGTATTCGTGGTGTTGTGTGTGTGTGTGTTGTGTGTGTGTGTGTTGGTGTGTGTGTGTTGTGTGTTTGTCTGTGTGTGTGTGTCTGTGTGTGTGTCTGTGTGTTTTGTGGTGTTTGGTGTGTGTCTGTGAGGGGTTTGTCTGTGTGTGTGTGTCTGGTGTGTGTGTTGTGGTTTTGTGTGTCTTGTATGTGTGTCTGTGTGTGTGGTCTGGGTGTGTGGTGGGTCTGTGTGTTGTGTCTGTGTGTGTGGTGTGTGTAGTGAGTGCCCCTGTGTATGGGGCTCGTGCGTGCTCGCGCGTGATCGAAGGGGGGGGGACAATATTAAGTTGTGTGTGTGGACCCAATAAAATAATTTTTTTGTAACCGACTTTGTTGTTTGTTTGTTTGTCTTGTTTAACAAAAATGCAGGCTGCTGTTCCCATGTACATAAGCCATTCCACCTTGGACACGACGTGTAGCCATTCTCTCATACCTTAGTCTATGTGGGACAGGTATGTGCCTTGGTGTTAGGTATATATGCACCTAGTTTGTTCTCCCCCCCCCCCCTTTCTGTCTCTGTCCGTCTGTCGTCCCTCTTTTCTTTCAGTCTTTTTTTTGTCTCATTCTTTCTCCCCCCCCCCCCCCCCCTTTTTGTCTTGTCTCTCTTCGTCTGTTGTCTGTCCCCTGTCCTCCCTTTTAGGTCTCTTTTGTCTCTTCTCTCTCCCTAACCCCCCCCCCCCCTCTGTCTCTCTCCGGTTGTCTTTTCTTTCAGTCTCTCTTTTGTCTCGTCTCTCTCCCCCGCCACCTTCTCTCTGTCTCTGTCGTCCTCCCCTCTTGTCTCTCCTGTCTCTCCTTGTCTCTGTCTTCGTTCTTTCAGCTCCTTTGTTCGTCTCTCTCCCTCCCCCCCTCTTTTCTCTGTCGTCTCTGTCTCTGTCTGTCTGTCTCTTTCATCTCTCTTGTCCTCAGCCTCTCCCTCCCCCCCTCTCTGTCTCTGTCTCTCCTGTCTTGTTGTCTTGTCTTTCAGTCTCCTTTGTCTCATCTCTCTCCCCCCCCCCTTCCCGTTCTGGCTCTCTTGTCCTGTCGTCTGTGTCTTTCAGTCTCTCTTTGTTCAGTCTCTCCTCCCTCCCCCCCCTCTCTTCTCTTTCTCTCCCTGTCCTGTCTGTCTGTGTCTTTCAGTCCTCTTTTTTTGTCCTCTTCCCTCCCCCCCCCCCCCCTGTCTCTGTCTCTCCTGTTCTTCGTCTTGTTGTCTCTTTCTGTTCTGTCTGTCTGTCCTGTCTCTGTCTCTGCTGTCTGTCTGTCTTGTCCTCCCTCTTTGTCTCATTCTCTCTCACTCCCCCCCCCGTCTCTGTCTCTCTCTGTCTCTGCCCGTCTTCTGTGTCTTTCATCTCTCTTTTTGTCTCATTCTCTCTCCCCCCCCCACCCCCCCCCCCCCTCTTCTCTGTCTTCTCTGTCTCGTCTGTCTGTCGGGGTTCTTTTCAGTCTCTCTTTTTGTCTCATTCTCCCCCCCCCCCCCTCTGTCTCTGTCCTCTCTTCTCTGCTGTCTGTCTGTCTGTCTTGTCTGTGTCTGTCTGTCTGTCTCTGTCTCTCTGTCTGTCGTCTCTGTCCTCTCTCTCTTTGTCCATTTCTCCCAACTCCCCCCCCCCCCTGTCTCTGTCTCTCTCTGTCCTGTCTGTGTCTTTTCAGTCTCCTTTTTTGTCTCGTCTCTCCCCTCTCCCCCTTGCCCCCCTGTCTCGTCTCTTCTGTCTGTCGTCTGTCTGTCCTCTGTCTGTCTGTCGTCGTCCTGTCTGCTTCTGTCATCTGTTCTGTCGTTCTGTCTCGTTTTCTGTCTGTCTGTTCTCGTCTTCTGTCTGTCTGTCTGTCTCTGTCTTGTCATCTCTGTCTGTCTGCTGCTCTGTCTTCTTCTCTGTCTGGGGTCCTGTCCTGCTCGTCTTCCTGTCTGTCTGTCTCTTTCCTTGTCTCTGTCTGTCTCTGTCTTCTGTCTTGTGTCTGTCCTGTGTGTCTGTCCGGTCTGTCTTCTGCTGTCTGTCTGTCTCTGTCGTCTGTCGTCTCTGTCTGTCTGTCTGTCCGTCTTCTGTCTTCTGCCTTTTCAGTCTCTCTTTTTGTCTCATTCTCTCTCCCTCCCCCCCCCCCCTCTGTCCTTGTTCTGTCCACTTTTGTCTGTCTCTGTCTCTCTTTTTGTCTCATTTCTCTCTCCCTCTGCCTCCCCCCCCCCTCTCTCTCTCTGCTCTGTCTGTCTGTCTGTTCTTTCAGTCTCTCTTTTTGTCTCAGTCTCTCTCCCTCGGGCCCCTCTCTGTCTCTGTCTGTTCTCACTCTTTGTCTCTCTCTGTCTCTCTCTGTCTCTGTCTGTCTGTGTCTTTCAGTCTCTCTTTTTGTCTCAGTCTCTCTCCCCTCCCCCCCCTCTCTGTCTCGGGTCTGTCTTCTGTCTCTGTCTCTGTCTGTCTGTCTGTCTGTCTCTTTCAGTCCTCTTTTTGTCTCATTCTCTCTCCCTCCCCCCCCCCTCTGTCTCACTCTTTGTCTCTCTCTGTCTCTGTCTCTCTGCCCTTCTTTTTGTCTCCTTCTCTCTCTTCACCCCCCCCTCTTTTGTCTCTCTCTTTTTTGCTCCTCTCTCTCCCTTCCACTCTCTCTTTGTCTCTCTTTCTCTCTCTTCCTCTTCCCCCTCTCTCTCTTTCTGTCTCTCTTTTCTCTCTCTTCCTCTTCCCCCTCTCTCTGTCTCTCTTTCTCTCTCTTTCCTCTTCCCCTCTCTCTCTTTCTGTCTCTCTTTCTCTCTCTTCCTCTTCCCCCTCTCTCTTTCTGTCTCTCTTTCTGTCTCTTCCTCTTCCCCCCCCCCCCTCTCTCTTTCTGTCTCTCTTTCTCTCTCTTCCTCTTCCCCCTCTCTCTCTTCTGTCTCCTCTTTCTCTCTCTTCCTCTTCCCCCTCTCTCTGTCTCTCTTTCTCTCTCTTCCTCTTCCCCCCCTCTCTCTTTCTGTCTCTCTTTCTTTCTCTTCCTCTTCCCCCTCTCTCTCTTTCTGTCTCTCTTTCTCTCTCTTCCTCTTCCCCCCTCTCTGTCTCTCTTTCTCTCTCTTCCTCTTCCCCCTCTCTCTCTTTCTGTCTCTCTTTCTCTCTCTTCCTCTTCCCCTCTCTCTCTTTCTGTCTCTCTTTCTCTCTCTTCCTCTTCCCCCTCTCTCTCTTTCTGTCTCTCTTTCTCTCTCTTCCTCTTCCCCCCTCTCTCTCTTTCTGTCTCTCTTTCTCTCTCTTCCTCTTCCCCCTCTCTCTCTTTCTGTCTCTCTTTCTCTCTTCCTCTTCCCCCTCTCTCTTTCTGTCTCTCTTTCTCTCTCTTCCCCTTCTCTCTTTCTGTCTCTCTTTCTCTCTCTTCCCCCTTCTCTCTTTCTGTCTCTCTCTCTTTTTGTCTCATTCTCTCTCTCACCCCCCTCTCTCTCTGTCTCTTTGTGTCTGTCTTGTTCTCTCTCTCTCTCCTTTTTTCTAGGTGGCGCTGTGATTGCAACATCAGGGCCCCAAAACTGGCAGCTACACAGGGACGAGCGTGGTTTGCCGACTGGCTGGGTGACCATCGGAAAAGAAACGATTTGACTCAATGAGTTTTTATCCCGTTTTGAGTAATGATGACGTCTCCAGTCGTCAGTCCCGTGGTATGAGTGAAGAATATGGTTTTTATCAAGTTTTCGACGAAAATAATAATAATAATAATAAATAATAAAATAATTACAATATTTATATAGCGCAAAATCTTGATAAAATCAAATCTAAGAGCTGAAACACACACACACGCACGCACGCACACACACGCACGCACGCACGCACGAGCACGCACGCACGCACACACACACACACACACAACACACACACACACACACACGGCTATAAATGGGGAGAAAGAATAAAAACAATGGAAAATTATAGAGAGCATATTATATACAATTATATATTGCAATGTGATTCCCCCTCCGAGTGGAGACAGGCTGCAGAGGGGATTGAGTGAGGTCAGGATTTTATGCAGAGGAGAAAAGGTGAGTTTTGAGAGCGGACTTGAAGGAGACAAAAGTAGGTTGCTGACGGACTGAGAGAGGAAGTTTGTTCCAGGAGAGCGGACCAGAAACAGAGAAGGCTCGTGGACCATAGGTATTGAGCGTTCTTACCAACAAATGCCTGTCAATTAACATCAGAAAGAGAGTTCTTGAGTGTCATATAGAAGTGATACTGTTGTACGGTTTGTGAGGCATGGACAGTCAACACGCAAAGTCAGAGCAAAACTGAGGCAGCTGTGGTTTCTAAGAAGAATGCTGAGAGTTCCATGGACAGCAAAGAAAACAAACGAGACTGTCTTGAAGGAGGCAGACACAAGAAGATATCAATAAAGAAGATTAGGAAAAGACAAGCAACATTCACATGACATTTTATGAGGAAAATGAAATTAGAGCACCTGATCACAACAGGAAAGCTGGAGGAAAAGAGAACACCAGGTAGACCCAGGGAGAAAATATTGGACGGACTTGCAGAGTGGCTGAGGATAGAGGGGATGGAAAATGTCCTTGCAGCGACAAGGGATAATTCTAATGGGGGGGGGGGGGGGAGTGATGATCACCAACGCCATGCGGCAGGGCACTTCATGATGATGATCAAGTTTTCTTTGTTACTACACCCAACACTGCTGTTACAGAGTTTCCCAATTTGGACACTAATCATCTCTGTTATTTTTTAATAGTAAAATGTGCTGAGTCTGTGATTTTGTCTGGCATGGACACCCATCTGTGTGGGACAGCCCTAACTGACACATATGTTGGAGACTGTGGTCCTGTCTGGTATGGACACCCATCTGTGTGGGACAGCCCTAACTGACACATATGTTGGTGACTGTGGTCCTGTCTGATATGGACACCCATCTGTGTGGGA
>JAPXFY010005350.1:10000-15206 GCA_030674185.1 Monoplex corrugatus | reverse complement strand
GAAAGTAAACGTTTAATGTACTATCTGCATTTTCTTCTTCTCTCTCTCCTCTTCTCTCTCTCTCTCTCTCTCTCTCCCCTTTCCCCTCTCTTTTCTCTGAAAAGTAAGTAAACGTTTAATGCTTTCAGTCGTTGAAACAGTTGTACCAAAACCCCCAAAAAATATATAGATGAACACAAGTTTCTGATTTAGGCCCAAATTTTAGAAAAAAATTAAAAAATATTTTTTATTTGGTACACTTTTGTGGCCCAGTTGGATTGTAATTAAAAGGGCAGTTTTGACGGAGATATTAGAAAACATCCTTTTAAACTTTGGAACTTTTTCTAGTGATCTGGTCCCTTTTTTCAGATGGAATTCATTTTTTCAAAAGGAAAAAGCGAAAGCTGTTGCACGAAGGTACGCCTTGTCTTTGGACCGCAAAAAAGGCCAAAAACGTCACAATTTTTGGCGATGCGAGAAAAGAAAGGGGGAGTGCAAAAGGGAAAGGGTTAAAAACAGTAAACGACGTTCTGGAAGGCCGTCCAAACCCCCCATTCCCCTCCCCAAGTGCAGCCCGTTGCCTGGCTTTGAAAGCGGTTGGTGATATAAAACAGCGCGCAGAGCAGTCTGAAGAAGCCACAAGTTCGATAATCAACAACTGCACAGCAGAATTTCCGCTCGCCGCTGCAGGTTCTCTTCCAAAAAAGGAGACTTTGGCAAGGATGATCCGAAGAAAACGGAAAGCTCCAGATAGCGACATCATCAGCGAGGAGCTGAAGCTTACAACGAGAGGAGAACAATTTTTAGCGTTTCAGACGGACGATATCGTTATTCTAACCACTCCATCCAATCTTGACGTTTTAGCACGTAACGCCCACTGGTTTTGTGATGGAACATTTGACAGCGCTCCGTTAGCAACACAACTTTACACCATCCATGTTCTTGTTGAGGATACTCACACTCTGCCTATTGTTTACTGTGTGACACAAAGCAAAAACAGGGCCACGTATGACGCGATCTTTACTTACCTGAAGGGTCAGAGAGATCTCAACCCAGAGACCATCACAATAGATTTTGAACGAGCCGCATTAAACAGCATCAGTGAACACTTCCCAACCACAGCCGTGCACGGGTGCTTTTTTCACTTTGGCCAATGTCTTTGGAGAAACCTCCAGTCGCTTGGACTACAAGATTGGTACTTGGAGCCAGAGAACTCTCTTCTCATCAAGACCATTCAGGCCTTGGCTTTCGTGCCTCCTGACGACGTCATCGAGGCGTTTCAACAGCTCATGGATTCGCTGGATGCCGACACTGACGAGACGATTTCAGACTTCCTCGCCTACTTTGAAAGTACATGGCTGGGCATTGTGCAGCGAGGACGCCTCGACGCCCGAAATTCGACGTCGCCATGTGGAACGTCTACAATCGTGTGGAAGACAACCTGCCCAGGACTAATAACTCGGTTCGAAGGCTGGCACCGTGCCTTTGATCAGCGAATGTCTGTCACGCACCCAACACTTGGCAGGCTTGTCAGCAAGTTACGCAAGGAGCAGGCAAGCACCGAGATTATGATAGAACAGCATGCCATGGGCGTCAGGATGCGAAAAAACAAGCAGTACGAAGTAGTCAACACACGACTGCAAGCGCTTGTTGCAAGGTACGCACAGGATGATGTTTTAGTATTTCTCAAAGCTGTTGCGCATAATCTGTGACACAATCAAAGTGAACAGAAGTGTTGTAAATGTGGTATATACTTTTATATTGTGTTTATATTAAACTTGGAGTATGTCATGTCACAAGATGATGAGAATGTTTTATATTGTTATATGTTATATACTTTTATATGTTGCCCATGCATAATGCGTCGAAAAGTCTGTCTGCGAAACGTCCGGTCGACGAAACATCCGTCGGCGAAACATCCGTTGGCTAAACGTCCGGTCGGCAAAACGTCCGACTCCGAAACATCCGACGGCGAAACGTCCATCGGCGGAACGTCCGCACACGTTGTTAAGTTAATGTTGTGACAAAGGGGAAACATTTATTTCGTATGGACTGAAAGATAGGAAAAAATGATTAATTGATTTTGTTTCCTTAAAGAAAGGGAGATGTGACGTGTGTTGACAGTAAACAGCGTGTGGATAACAGCACGGCATGATATTCGTTTAAATGTAACTGATTGCTGTTCACTGTGATATGTATATATACTGTAGTCAGTTGAAAATCAGACAGCGACGAGTAAAGACGTAGAAGCATTGCCCTGTCTTCCGAGTTGGCTGTAGAAAGAACGAAACAATAAACTCTATGTTTTTGTCTTTTCAGCGTCAAGTTTCACGTGCTAGTCTGCCTGGTTATCCTTTCTCTGACATGGGGTAAGAAAATATAGAACATCAAAACTTGTCTTTAATTAATTTTCTTATTTCATAGCTGTTTTTTTTCCCTTTCGAAGATTGGTGTTTTATAAGATAGTTGCATTTTTATTGATAATTGTTTGGTGATTGAGACTTCTATCTTCTTTTATTGTAAATTTCCAGCACAACAATACTATAAAATCTGACAATAAATGGTTTATGATATGGAGGCGGTGGTGATGGTGACGGTGGTGGTGAAGTGATGATGACGATGATGATGATGATGGTGATGTCGTTGATGTTGTTGCTGCTGCTGCTGCTGATGATGATGTGGGCCACAAATCCACCGAGCTCTCATCCTTTTGATGTATATGTTTGTCATATGTACATTCAACACAACAACAAAAAGGATAGACAAGGAATGTGGACTCTGTTCATGAAATTTCTTCGCGCCTGGACAATTTCATATGCGCTCCACCCAAAGTTACCTCAGCCTGCGTAAAGCCTATGTACTGGCATGATCTTGAAATGGCGAGGGGTGGGGGGGGGGATCTATGGAACATTCCGCTGACACCATCAGAATGATGAAAACATTTCTGACGGGCATCAAACAAGCCAGTTTTGTTATTATTATTATGATTATCATTATGATTGTTATTGTTGTTATTATTGTTATATTATTATCATTATTATTATCATTATTGTTATTGTTGTTATTATTGTTATATTATTATTATATTATTATTATTATTATTGCAGGCTGGGACGGAGTTGAAAATATCATCTCTTGAGTCCGACCAGCTTGTGTTGGTTATGTATTTATTTGTTTGTTTGTCAGATTGCGTAATCACTGAAACCACATGAAGATGGAGATGCAAAAGTTTTCACTTACCTACTCACTTTATTTGCTTACTCGTTAATTGTTATTGTTGTTTAAAGCCCAGCCGACTGCGTAGAGCCATATGAGGACTAATTTGCTTACTTATTCATTCATTTATTCTTTTTTTTTTTCAGAATGGGCAATAGCTGGAACGACCTGTCGATCAATACAGAATGCAAGAGAGCTCAGAACAAATGTTGATTGATTGATTGATTGATTGACAGGTCGACTGGTTGATTGACTGATTGATTGATTGATGACTTGATGATTGATTGATTGATCGATCGATTGATTGATTGATCAGTCGATCGATCGATTGATGATTGTTTGATTGATTGACCGATCGATTTATTGATTAATTGATTGATTGATGATTGTTTGTTTGACTGATGATTGTTGATTGATTAATTGATTGATTGACGATTGTTTGATTGATTGATTGGATGGGATTGATTTGACTGATTCACTCTTTATTTTCCCTTCAGGTCTAAGCCGAATTGGCTTTAGCGTCCAGGTCAGATGACCAAACTGACTTAATTCTCTACTGATAATGATTATGATGGTGGGTGGATGTTGGTCCCACCATTTTTCTTATATTTGTGTTTCTTGTCATGTCATGTCTGTCATCTTGTCAGCTGTAGTTAAACAATGCACAAACAGGTGGTAATTTTACACTGCGTGTAGTCCTTTGGCAGTGTTTATTCAATCGATGGCATGTTTGCAGCATTCATCAATGGACAGTCAACAAGCAAAGCCAGAACAAGATTGAGGCAGCCGAGATGTGGTTTCTAAGAAGAATGTTGTGAGTTCCATGGACAGCAAAGAAAACAAAGGAGACATTCTTGATGGAGGCAGACACAAGAAGATCATTGATAAGTAAGATTAGGAAAAGACAGGCAACATTTATCGGCCATTTTATGAGGAAAGGGGAATTGGAGCACCTGGTCACAACAGGAAAGCTGGAGGGAAAGAGAGTACCAGGTAGACCCAGGGAGAAAATATTGGGCGGACTTGCAGAGTGGCTGATGACAGATAGGGTGGAAGATGTGCTTGCGGCAACAAGGGATAGATGTATATGGAGGGCCATGATCGCCAACGCCATGTGGCAAGGCACTTGATGATGATGATGAAAGTGGGTGAGTGCTGCAAACACGCCGTCGACTGAACCAAAAAACTGCAAGAGGGCAACACATTTTTTTCTATCCATTTTCTTATTTATTTATTTATCCCATTATTCATTTACAGCTTGGAGCTATGACGTAAGAAGCGTATCTAGGCAACAGGGGTGGGTTGGGGGGGGGGGAGGGGTGTGAATGGAGGGGCTTAATTTCCGCGACTTCTCCTGTATCCGCCATTTTTATGGTGAACGATTGAATCGCTAGTTTCGAGCGACAGATACACTGGTTAAGAAAAAGTAATAATAATAATAATAATAAAGTACATTTTAGGACGCTTTTCCCTTGGAGAGCTCCAAGCACCATTACAATTTCTTAAGAAGGCAAGAATATTTAACACACTCATCCACAAAACTGCTCATCCGCACGCAAGTATATATACACTTATCACCATAAAAGTATACATGTACATATAACATAGATTAAAAGGCTTCAGCACTTAAAACCTACGGCATCCGTTTCACCTGGTATTAACTTATACATCAGTCAGATGGAGTTTGAACAGGTGGGTCTTAAGCCCGGCCTTAACGGCTGACAATGTGGGGCCTTTCTAAGTGACTGGGGAGTGCGTTATAAATTGAAGGACCAACAAATGAAAAAGAGCGTCTGCCATATTTCTCCAGATGGAATCGGGGAATGGCGAGGTGACAGGTATTTGAAGACCGCAGTAATCTGGATGGCACATATAGGGTCAAGAGATCAGAAATGTATGCAGGGGACAGACCTTGAAGGGAACGATAACAGTGTTGCTAATTTATACTGCACACGTGCACACACTGGCAACCAGTGAAGTTGCATGAGAAGTGGTTTGGCATGGTCAAATT
>JAPXFY010005349.1:12500-15206 GCA_030674185.1 Monoplex corrugatus | reverse complement strand
TCAACCAGTAAATAATTGTACACAAGCACTGCCCTACTGCCATCTTGCCTTGCCTTCTTCAAATGTGGTGTTAGTTTTCTTCTTAGTTCCCTCACACCTTTTGAAAAGTCCTCCCCAATGAAAATATTTGTACCCCTTAACTTTTTCTTTTCCTTTAGGATCTGTACCTTGAGCTTGTAGAAGGTACATCTGGCGATGACAGGGGAGTCAGGTCTCGAATTCAGTCGATGGACTCGGTCGAACTCCATCTCCCCAGCGATGTCCAGCTTGTCGATGAGGAGGTCTCGCAGCATACCCTCACAGTCCTCGCTGGTCTCGTTCTCCCTCCGCGTCAGACCGTAGAAGATCAAATTGTTCCGCTTAGAGCGGCCTTCCAAGTCGTCGATTCGCTTCTCCAAATTCATATTCTGCTCCTTGAGTTCAGCGTTTTCTTTACGCAGAGACTCCTGTTCTTCCTTGATGGCATTTGTCTCCCCGTGCAACGTGGCCAATTCTTCCCGTACACTTTTGAAGTCATTTCTGAGGTCATCAACTTTGGAGTTTAAAGTGGTAAGCATGGACATCAGGTCCATCAGAGAGGGATCCTTGTTGTCAGAGCCACGTGGAGAAGCTGATGACTGGGAATTAATTGTAGATTGACGCATATTGCGTTTATCTGGTCCCGGGTTCGCCTCCACATCACCGCAACGAGCCAACAAATTTCCCCAGAACAAAACTGACAGGAGTAACCCACAGACAGCACCGTCCTTCAACGTTTTCACCTTGAGTCCCGGCCTCCGCAATTTTGAAAGTGAACGTTTAAACATAAAATACTGGTAAACAGAAAGAAAGCAGCCACAAGCTGCCCTAAAGTCCAGCGCTGCTGATGGCATGGTGTCTAACAACACTCGACAATCAATATGGAGCCGCAAATCACTATGCAGACACTGTATAAATGATTTGACAACAGAGCTCGTGAAGTGCTGCCACACTATAAATCCACAGGTCACAACCCCAGAGAGAGAGAGAGAGAGAGAGAGAGAGAGAGAGAGAGAGAGAGAGAGAGAGAGAGAGAGAGAGAGAGGAGAAGAAGAAGATCGTGATCATTATGATCATGATGATCATGATGATGACGACGACGACAGTGATAACGATAATGATGATGACAAAAACAATAACGATGACGATGCCCTGCTGCTACTGCTGCTGCTGCTGCTGTGCTGCTGCTGCTGCTGCTGCTGATGATGATGATGATGATGATGATGATGATGATGTTGATGATGCTGATGATTATGAAAGATGTTGGTACTGTTGATGACAGTGATGATGATAACGAGCTCTTTCTTTTGATTTGATGAGCAGAGAGAGAGAGACAGAGAGAGACAGAGAGAGACAGAGAGAGACAAACAGACAGACAGACAGACAGAGAAGGAGGGGATGTGTATATATTGCTTTTTGTTCTAATAAGTGCGCGTGGTTGAATCCATTTTCACACTTACCAGGGCTGGACTGCCACCAGTTTCAGTTTCAATTTCCCCAGATGACGTCTCCGCGCTCGGAATGAACTCCATATGCACTAACTTTGCAGGTGCCATGTGATGGAGAAGATCCAGAATGATCATGGCACAAACCTGAAGCCTGCACATAAACCCATGAGCTGCCAGGTCCCTCGTGAGATCCTACCCAGTCTATGTTTGTTTGTTGTTGTTTTTTCAAATATTAATCTTATGCTAGTATTTTATACATTTTTGAAATAATGTGTGTATAGATAGATAGATAGATAGATAGATAGATAGATAGATAGACAGATAGAAAGAAAGAAAGAAAGATAGATAGATAGATAGATAGATAGATATATAGATAGATAGATAGATAGATAGATAGATAGATAGATAGATAGATAGATAGATAGAAAACTTCTTAGTTGCCGTGGGATCTTTAAAATGCATGGAGTGCATGCCACGCTCAGGATCTTGTATTATCATTGTATCCAAGAGACTGTAAATATTCTATGTGGTGCCATGTTCCCCCTGTTATTAGGGTCATGACAGAACTGATTTGCGTGTGTGGGCAGTGGGTCGATGCCGAAGATCTCCGTGTTTTCTCTCTCTCTGCTTGGTCATCAGGCTTTGTGCACCACTACTGTGTGCTGTTAGTCTTGACCTCATCTCACTGAAAAAAAATGTACCATGTCAGATTTTCTCCCGGGGTATTTTTGTTTGTTTTGTTTGTTTGTTTGTTTGTTTGTTTGTTTGTTGATTTGTTTGTTTGTTTGTTTTTTTCTTTGTGTGTGTGTGTTTGTGTTTATGGGTGTGTGAATGTGTGTTTCATTTGTTTGTTTGTTTGTTTGTCCGTTTGTTGATTTGTGTGTGTTTTCTGTTTGTTTGATTGTTTGAGTGTGTGTATGTGTGTGTGTGTGTGTGTGTGTGTGTGTGTGTGTGTGTGTGTGTGTGTGTGTGTGTGTGTGTGTGTGTGTGTGTGTGTGTGTATGTGTGTGTTCGTTCGTTCGTTCGTTCTTTGATTTAACGTCTTTTCACTATGAGTGTGTGTGTGTGTGTGTGTGTGTGTGTGTGTGTGTGTGTGTGTGTGTGTGTGTGTGTGTGTGTGTGTGTGTGTGTGTGTGTGTGTCTGTGTCTGTGTGTGTATGTATGAGTGTGTTTGTGTGTGTCTGTGTGTGTGTCTGTGTGTGTGTCTATGTGTGTGTGTGTGTGTGTGTCTCTGTGTGTA
>JAPXFY010005348.1:12500-15210 GCA_030674185.1 Monoplex corrugatus | reverse complement strand
GCTTTAAGTGCAGTCACCTCAGACAGGTTCTGACCTACAAGAATGGAGAAAAGAAGGTCAGGTGATGATGGACACGGCAAGGACAGGAGGATCAATCAATGGGACATATGAGGTGTGGGGGAGGGGAGACAGAGGGGATACAGATGTCTGACCCTGTCGATAGAATGGCATCGAGCTTTGTGAGACTGAGATCATCTTCAGTCAGACACGACCTCACCAGGGAACACACTGTTACATTGCAATTGTAGTACTTTTAGGTGTGTGTCTTGTGTGTGGTGGGGAAGAGAAGAGGATAGATGGGGAGGGAGGGTGAGGAGAGATAGAGATAGATAGAGGAAGAAAGAGATGACTAGAGACACATAGCTGGAGAGAGAGTATAGTGAGTGGGAGGTGAGGTGGAGAGGAGTAGATATAGTAGAGAGAGAGAAAGAGAGAGATGAGAGAGAGAGAGAGGGAGGAGGGGAGATAGATAGATATAGATAGAGAGAGAGAGAAAGAAAGAGAGGAGATAGAGAGAGAAAGAGAGAGGGAGAGAGAAGAGAGAGAGATAGATAGATAGATACTATATATATATATATATATATATATATATATATATATAGAGAGAGAGAGAGAGAGAGAGAGAGATAGATAGATAGATAGATAGACAGAGAAAGAAAGAGAGAGAGTGAGGGAGGGAGAGAAAGAGATGGAGAGAGATATAAAGGGAGAGAAAGAGAGAAAGAAAGAGAGAGAGAGAGGAGAGAGACAGACAGAGAGAGAGAGAGAGAGAGAGAGAGAGAGAGAGAGAGAGAGAGAGAGCAGTGTATGTGTGTGTTTGAATGTGATACGTGTGTGCGCACATGCTTGTATGTATATATACATGTATAAGTTGCATGACTGTTTCTTGTGCGAGTGTGATTGAAGTGTGTGTGTATATGAGTGCATGTGTGTGCGTGCATGCGAGGTGTGTGTGTGTGTGTGTGTGTTGTGTGTGTGTGTGTGTGTGTGTGTGTGTGTGCGTGCGAGAGAGAATGAGTGAGTGAGTGAGAATGAGTGTGTGTGTGAGTGAGTGAGTGTGTGTGTGTGTGTAAGGTTGTGTATGTGTGTGTGTGTGTGTGGTGTGTGTGTGGTAGTGTGTGTGTGTGTGTATGTGGTGTGTGTGTGTGTGTGTGTGTGTGTGTGATGTGTGTGTGTGTGTGTGTATGTGTGTAGTGTGTGTGTGTGTGTGTGTGTGTGTGTGTATGTGTGTGTGTGTGTGTGTAAGGTTGTGTATGTGTGTGTGTGTGTGTGTGTGTGTTGTGTGTAAGGTTGTGTGTGTGTGTGTGTGTGTGTGTGTGTGTGTGTGTGTGTGTGTAAGGTTGTGTGTGTGTGTGTGTGTGTGTGTGTGTGTGTGTGTGTGTGGTGTGTGTGTGTGTGTGTGTGTGTGTGTGTGTGTGAACGCGGTGGTGTGTGTGTGTTTGAGTGAGTTATACGCGTAGGTGCGTGTGTGCTTCTTTGTGTGTGTTTGTATATATATATTACATATATACTGGAAGATGGTGGACAGGGTGTTGGAGTCAAAGGGTTAAGTTTTTGCTTTGCTAGCACGGTTGACAATGCAAGATGCTGGTGGACAGGGTGCGGGAGGCAAAGGGTTAAAAAGAAATCAGTTTGGTACGCCTGGAACTCAGCCGAAGACGGATCAATGATGTGGCCCTGACTTGACGTATCAAAGGCTTATCTCTTACTGATCAGGACACGCGACGATGGAATAAAATTGGTCTACTTTTGATGACCCTTCTTCTTTCTTCTTCTTCTTCCTCCTCGTCCTCTTCTTCTTCTTCTTCTTCTTCTGCTTCTTCTTCTTCTCCTTCTCCTCCTTTTCTTTCTTCTTTTTCTTCTTTTTCTTGTTCTTCTCCTTCTTCTTCCTTTTCTTCTTCTTTTGCTACTATTACTTCTTCTTGTTCTTCTTCTTGTTCTCACTCTTCTTGTTCTTCTTGTTCTTCTTCTTCTTCTTTTTCTTCTTGTTCTTCTTCTTGTTCTCAGTCTTCTTGTTCTTCTTGTTCTTCTTCTACTACTTCTACTTCTTCTTTTTCTCCTTCTTGTTGTTCTTGCTCTTCTTCTTCTTCTTGTTCTTCTTGTTGTTCTTGTTCTTTTTCTTCTTCTTGTTCTTGTTCTTCTACTGCTACTACTGCTTCTTCTTTTTCTTTTTGTTCTTCTTCTGTTTCTTCTTCTTCCTCTTGTTCTTTTTGTTCCTGTTCTTCTTGTTCTTGTTCTTCTTCTTCTACTACTGCTACTACTACTTCTGTTTTCTTCTTGTTATTCTTCTTGTTCTTGTTATAGTTCTTCTTCTTTTTCTTCTTCTATTACTTCTTCTCCCTTCACTCCAGCTGCTTGGTTCTTTTGACAGAGTCGTGTACTCAAGTTTTGATATCCTAAGTTCAATCCCAGCCCGCAACATGAAAAACTGGCCAGTTTGCTGCTCATCTTAATGTTTCCATCATTCTGATGATGTCAGCTTAGCGTTTCATTGGCTCCTTCTTTCCTCTCACCACTTTTACTGTGTCTCCTATGAGAACAGCTGTCTTACCTCGGTTTGCCCTGGACTTGTGGAGGCAAGTGGAGAGAGTTGCTGAGGCTCTGCGCAAACTACAGCAACTTAACGTATGCTCATAGCACCTAGCGCCAACCCAATAAAGTACTAGGTTGGACTTTATCGACCACGATAGTCGACCATATTTTATAAGGC
>JAPXFY010005347.1:0-15210 GCA_030674185.1 Monoplex corrugatus | reverse complement strand
TTTTAGCTGAATCAGAAATTGGGACTGATGTGTTACTAATGGGAGAGAAAGAGGAGGCAGTGAGAAAGTTTCTGACGGGTGCCAATGAGGATAGCTTCTGTCTTGTCGTCGTTAAGCTGAGTTTATTGTATGTCATCCAGTTCTTAATGTCCGAGTAACACTCAGTGGTGCGAGTCAAGAGGCGCTGTATATTGTCAGGTGAGTCACTGTCTTGAAGTTGGGTGAAGAGCAGCCCAAAGTTCACATGGTAAAATTCATTATGACAAAAGAGAGAGAGAGAGAGAGAGTGAGAGAGAGACAAACAGACAGACAGGCAGGCAGGCAGACAGACAGAGAGAAAGACACAGGGGCGAGAGAGAGAGAGAAAGAGAGAGACAGAGAGAGAGACACACACACACACACAAAGACAGAGAAAGAGAAACAGACAGAGACAGACAGATAGACAGAAAGATTATTATGAAATTTATTGTTACTACTGCTACTACTTCTGATATTACTACTACTGTCACCACCACCATCACCACAGCTACCAACACCACCTCCACAGGGATTCATACTGATGCTAGTTGTTCGTTTAGTTTAGAACCTTCCTTCCACCTACGGACAGAGAGGATGTAAAGAGAAAAAGGGAGTAACAGGACACACGGGGTAACAGATGACCTCTGTCTTCACACCACTCTTGTCTATGTTGCTGTGGATTGATCAGACCCTGACCCTCCAGGACTTCATCAAGTCTCCATCAGGGGACAGCAAGGTGCATTGATCTTGTGAGTTTCCCGTCCAACTGATCTGAACCTTCCGCGTTATCTTGATCCAAGCAAGGTCAATATGCTGTCGATTGATGTCTTATTGGTTGTCTGAAAGCAGGTCATTTGAATTCTCTGCAGGGTATCGGTTCAGGTTCCATCTTTTGAAATCAACCACTCGCCAATCTTGTCCATGGAGAAGTCCTTGAGTTGGGGATAGAAGTGTGGGGGTGGACAAATGTTACAGTGCCTCCCAGTGAAACAAAACGAAGACAGTACAAGGAAAAGAAGTCAATGCCGTCTAAAATGACATCTAGACTTTGTTTCAATAAAACCGTAAGAAAGAAAAAGATAAAACATGCAAACAGAAAATATGTGAAATGTGTAGGTACTTCCAGCATAAAGATCAGTTGCTCACAAGCTACGGAATTAATAAAACTGGGAACGTCAAGGAATTTGTGTAGGTTTCTAACTGAGCAGAGACTGTGTGTCCCCGCATTACTGATATTTTTATCACTTGTATGTCGTTGACAGCTAATGAAGCAGCTGTCCATCTTGTTCTTCATTTTATTTGTTTTGTTATACTCTCTTTTCACTAGAAATAATTTTTTTGTATTCCCAATGCATCTCTCTCTCTCTCTCTCTCTCTCTCTCTCTCTCTCTCTCTCTCTCTCTTTGTGTGTGTGTGTGTGTGTGTGTGTGTGTGTGTGTACGTGTGTGTGTGTGTGTGGGTGTATCCACCTACCTACCTACCTATCTCTCTCTCTCTCTCTCTCTCTCTCTCTCTGTATCCACCTACCTACCTACCTCTCTCTCTCTCTATCTATCTATCTAGCTAGCTAGCTAGCTAGCTATCTACCTATCCATATCTGTGTGTGTGTGTGTGTGTGTGTGTGTGTGTGTGTGTGTGTGTGTGTGTGTGTGTGTGTGTGTGTGTGTGTGTGTGTGTGTATCCACCTACCTACCTACCTACCTCTCTCTCTCTCTCTCTCTCTCTCTCTCTCTCTCTATCTATCTATCTATCTATCTATCTATCCATCTCTCTCTCTCTCTCTCTCTCTCTCTCTCTCTCTCTCTCAAGCTTTTCTTTCCATCTTCTCTCTCTTGCCTCTATCACTCTTCCCTGCTCCCTCTTGTCATCTTCGCTAAATTACAAATAAAACACAGGGAGATTTCCAGAGTTCTTTGGATAATGCCATGTGTTGCATTTCCAAGGAGACAGCGTGATTAAGCGTCACGTGCGGAAGCCCTGAAATCCTGGGATCTGTCTGCTACTTTGATCAGGCCTTCAAACAGTCCCAAGCTTTGCATTTTAATCCACCATCCAATTTGCAATGGCGCTGTCACGGGATTTGCCTTTCGTTAATCCTCAAAGATGAAAACGGCGCAGGAGGGTGGGTACAAGAGGTGGAGGATACCTCTTGTCATTTGAAAAGAGGAAGAAGGAGGAGAAGGAGGAGAAAGGGAGAAGGAGGAGAAAAGGAGAAGGAAGAGAAAAGGAGAAGTAAGGGAAAAGGGGGAGAAAGGAAGGAGGAGAAATGGCGAAGGAGGAGAAAGGGAGAAGAAAAGGAGAAGGAGGAGTAAGGGAAACGGAGGAGAAAGGGAGAAGGAAGAGAAATGGAGGAGGAAAAGAGAGAAGGGGGAGAAAAGGAGGAGAAACAGAGAAGGAGGAGTAAGGGAGAAGGAGGAGAAAGGGAGAAGGAGAAAGGGAGATGGAGGAGAAAGTGAGAAGGAGGAGTAAGGGAGAAGGAGGAGAAAGGGAGAAGGAGGAGAAAGGGAGATGGAGGAGAAAGTGAGAAGGAGAAGAAAGGGAGAAGGAGAAGAAATGGATAAGGAGAAGGGAGAAGGAGGAGAAAGGGAGAAGGAGGAGAAAGGGAGAAGGAGGAGAAAGAGAGAAGGAGGAGAAAGGGAGAAGGAGGAGAAAGGGAGAAGGAGGAGAAAGGGAGAAGAAGGAGAAAGGGAGAAGAAGGAGAAAAGCAGAAGGATGAGAAAGGGAAAAGGAGAAGAAAGGGAGAAGGAGGAGAAAGGGAGAAGAAGTAGAGAGGGAGAGGAAGTAGAAAGGGAGAGGAAGTAGAAAGGGAGAAGGAGGAGAAAGGAGAGGAAGTAGAAAGGGAGAAGGAGAAAAAAGGGAGAAGAAGTAGAAAGGGAGAGGAAGTAGAAAAGGAGAAGGAGAAGAAAGGGAGAAGGAGAAAAAAGGGAGAAGGAGGAGAAAGAGAGAAGGAGAACAATGGGAGAAAGGGAGAAGGAGGAGAAAGAAAGAAGGCGGAGAAAGAGAGAAGGAGAAGAAAGGGAGAAGGAGGAGAAAGGGAGAAGAAGTAGAAACGGAGGAGGAGAAAGGAAGAAGGAGAAGAAAGGGAGAAGGAGGAGAAAGGGAGAAGGAGAAGAGAGAAGGAGGAGAAAAGGAGAAGGAGGAGAAAGGGAGAAGGAGGAGAAAGAGAGAAGGAGAAGAAAAAGAGAAGGAGACGAAAGGGAGAAGGCGGAGAAAGGGAGGAGGAGGAGAAAGGAAGAAGGAGGAGAAAGACAGGAAGAGAAAGAGAGAAGGAGGAGAAAGAGAGAAGGAGAACAAAGGGAGAAAGAGGAGAAAGGGAGAAGAAGTAGAAACGGAGGAGGAGAAAGGAAGAAGGAGAAGAAAGGGAGAAGGAGGAGAAAGGAAGAAGGAGGAGAAAGACAGGAGGAGAAAGAAAGAAGGCGGAGAAAGAGAGAAGGAGAAGAAAGGGAGAAGGAGGAGAAAGGGAGAAGAAGTAGAAACGGAGGAGGAGAAAGGAAGAAGGAGAAGAAAGGGAGAAGGAGGAGAAAGGGAGAAGGAGAAGAGAGAAGGAGGAGAAAGGGAGAAGGAGGAGAAAGGGAGAAGGAGAAGAAAGCGAGAAGGAGAAGAAAGAGAGAAGGCGGAGAAACAGAGAAGGAGGAGAAAGGAAGAAGGAGAAGAAAGGGAGAAGGAGGAGAAAGGGAGAAGGAGGAGAAAGGGAGAAGGAGGAGAAAGGGAGAAGGAGGAGAAAGGGAGAAGGAGGAGAAAGGGAGAAGGAGAAGAAAGCGAGAAGGAGAAGAAAGAGAGAAGGCGGAGAAACAGAGAAGGCGGAGAAAGGGAGAAGATAAGAAAGGGAGAAGATAAGAAAGGGAGAAGGAGGAGAAAGTGAGGAGGAGAAAGAGAGAAGGAGGAGAAAGTGAGAAGGAGGAGAAAGGGAGAAGGAGGAGAAAGTGAGAAGGAGGAGAAAGAGAGAAGGAGGAGAAAGTGAGAAGGAGGAGAAAGGGAGAAGAGGAGGAGAAAGTGAGAAGGAGGAGAAAGTGAGAAGGAGGAGAAAGGGAGAAGGAGGAGAAAGTGAGAAGGAGGAGAAAGGGAGAAGGAGGAGAAAGGGAGAAGGAGGAGAAAGTGAGAAGATAAGAAAGGGAGAAGATAAGAAAGGGAGAAGGAGGAGAAAGGGAGAAGGAGGAGAAAGAGAGAAGGAGGAGAAAGTGAGAAGGAGGAGAAAGTGAGAAGGAGGAGAAAGGGAGAAGGAGGAGAAAGGGAGAAGGAGGAGAAAGGGAGAAGGAGGAGAAAGGGAGAAGGAGGAGAAAGGGAGAAGGAGGAGAAAGGGAGAAGGAGGAGAAAGGGAGAAGGAGGAGAAAGTGAGAAGATAAGAAAGGGAGAAGGAGGAGAAAGTGAGAAGATAAGAAAGGGAGAAGGAGAAGAAAGGGAGAAGGCGGAGAAAGGGAGAAGGAGAAGAAAGGGAGAAGGAGGAGAAAGTGAGAAGGAGGAGAATGGGAGAAGGAGGAGAAAGGGAGAAGGAGGAGAAAGTGAGAAGATAAGAAAGGGAGAAGGAGGAGAAAGGGAGAAGGCGGAGAAAGGGAGAAGATAAGAAAGGGAGAAGGAGGAGAAAGGGAGAAGGCGGAGAAAGGGAGAAGGAGAAAGGGAGAAGGAGGAGAAAGTGAGAAGGCGGAGAAAGGGAGAAGGAGGAGAAAGGGAGAAAGAGGAGAAAGTGAGAAGATAAGAAAGGTAGAAGGAGGAGAAAGGGAGAAGATAAGAAAGGGAGAAGGAGGAGAAAGGGAGAAGGAGGAGAAAGGGAGAAGGCGGAGAAAGGGAGAAGATAAGAAAGGGAGAAGGAGGAGAAAGGGAGAAGATAAGAAAGGGAGAAGATAAGAAAGGGAGAAGATAGGAAAGGGAGAAGGCGGAGAAAGGGAGAAGGAGGAGAAAGGGAGAAGATAAGAAAGGGAGAAGATAAGAAAGGGAGAAGATAAGAAAGGGAGAAGATAAGAAAGGGAGAAGATAAGAAAGGGAGAAGGAGGAGAAAGGGAGAAGGAAGAGAAAGGGAGAAGGAGGGGAAAGGGAGAAGGAGAAGAAAGGGAGAAGGAGAAGAAAGGGAGAAGGAGGGGAAAGGGAGAAGGCGGAGAAAGGGAGAAGGAGGAGAAAGGGAGAAGGAGGAGAAAGGGAGAAGGAGAAGAAAGTGAGGAGGAGAAAGGAAGAAGGAGAAGAAAGGGAGAAGGAGGAGAAAGGGAGAAGGAGGAGAAAGGGAGAAGGAGAAGAAAGGGAGAAGGAGGAGAAAGGGAGAAGGAGGAGAAAGGGAGAAGAAGGAGAAATGGAAAGAAGGAGAAATGGAAAGGAGGAGAAATGGAATGGACGAAGACAGTGCATGATGCATGAAACTCTGCAGCTACGTTGTCCGAAAAAAAACATTTCTCAGTCATTTTGATACGTGAGTTTCTGGCGTGTTAAAATCTCTTTCTTCCTAATTTACAACTTTGAATGTTTGTGTTTTTTTGGGCAATGGACTTTTTCTTTATCTTTTGTATCCGCTATCTTTCGCTTTTATTTGTAACTAAGCTGGCAAAAAAAACTGTAAGCTGCATTCTACAATCTGAAATGAAATGGGCAAGGAAATTTGAAGAATCGCTGTGTTTGAGAACATTGGAACAGTCGGCCTGTGTGAGACAGTGAGGACTAGTTAATCATTATCCCGGTTGAACTGGAACTTCAAGAGTAGTTGTAGTACATATGTAACACTCTATAATGGAAAAAAATCAATACTCTTAATACTCTTTAACTCCAATTCATCACCAAGGAACCAGTGGAACCAGAACATTTGGTTTTCCAAAGAAAACGTCTCGTCTTTCCATCTGTTCTTGTTCGTCTACGTAAAATAAGTAATAATCAAGCACACACGATAAAGCGAACGAAGAAGAAGAAGGAGGATTCTAAAACCTGGTTGATAAATCTTTTTAAACGTTTTGGCAAAGTCTGCTCATCCCAATTTTCCTGTTATGGGAGAAATCAGAAAAATCAAGTGAGCTGGTAAGTAAGGGACAGGGAATAGATAACAGACAGACAAATATGACAAGTTGATCATCATCATCATCATCAGGTGCCTTGCCGCATGGCGTTGGCAATTATAGCTTCCATCTGTCTCTATCTCTTGTTGCCTCAAGCATCTCTTCCACCCTCCTTGTCCCCAGCCACTCTGCAAGTCCGTCTAGCATCTTCTCCCTGGGTCTACCCGGTGCTCTCCTTCCCTCCAGCTTTCCCGTTGTGACCAGGTGTTCCAAATCCCCTTTCCTCATATAATGGCCTATAAATGTTGCCTGTCTTTTCCTAATCTTCCTTATCAATGATCTTCTTGTGTCTGCCTCCATCAAGACTGTCTCGTTTGTTTTCTTTGCTGTCCATGGAACTCTCAACAATGACAAGTTGATGGCTCAGTGAAAAATGTTTTGATTTTTTCCAAATTTTTGTCGGATGTTTACGTGATTGCAAACTAAACAAGAAAAGAAATCAAATAAGATAGGGTAAGGACTAAAGAAAGCGTTCGAGCACGAGGTAAAACTTTTGTTATTAAACGAGCAAAGACTGGAGGCAATAAATTGTCTGTCATTCTCTCTGAACACAGAGTACAGAACAGAGGAAAGGAACAAAGATAATAGGCAGCTGAAGTACCAGTGTAATGTATATCATTAAAAATCAAGGATACACACCGCGCGTGCGCGCGCACACACACACACACACACACACACACACACACACACACACACACACACACACACACACACACACACACACACACACACACACACACACGAAATAACCAAGAAAACAAAAAGCTTGTAATTACGAGTAAAAGGGAAGGAAAATGCACTCACTCGCGCGTACACACAAACTCCCTCCCTCCCTCTCTCTCTCTCTCTCTCTCTCTCTCTCTTTCTCTCCCTCTCTCTCATACACACACACACACACACACATATATATGTGTGTATATATATATATATATATATATATGTATATATATAATATATATGTATGTATATATATATATATATATATATGTATGTATATATATATATATATATATATATATATATTATATATATATATATATATATATATATATATATCCTCTCTCTCTCTAGTTTCTGTACCGTATTAACGCTACTATGTAGCCCAGGCACCCACTTGAACTTTGTGACATCAATAAAGTCTCCGATTCTCTTATTTAAGGACACCCTTGTTTCAATGACAAAACGACAGACCTTACCCTACTAGAAACAATCCAATGACAAATAATCATTAGGCTAGTTCCAGTCTTCCCGGGTTTGTTTCAGAACTCAAAAGACATTTATTTGCCAGACACAACCATAAGGTTGTGATATACAGAGACAAAAAATTGAACAGTCAGTGATTTCAACCCTCATACAAGCATACTTAACATCATTAGCAATATACAACTCTTAAGATATTTTCCAAATACAGGCAAGTCACAGACAGTCGGAAATATGTGTTTCCCAAATTATCTCCAATAAACAAGCTATTTGAATTTAGCGAATCGTGTTTAGAACAATGAACTGTTGAAGGCACTTATTTTTCCTGAATTTTTTTTTTTTTTTGGAATCAGTTTTGATTTTGCTCCTCTTTGTATTTAAGAACACCTGTCTTGATAATGATTTTCAATCACACTACAAAGTGTATGTACGTTTTCTGTCTTCTTCTGGAATAGTTGTGTATCTGCATGTTTCTGTCTTCTGGAATGATTGTGTGTCTGCTTTTTTCCACGTAGGTCATGTGCACTGTTACACTGCAGTGCAGACAGTGAAGGAAAATGAAATAAAGGAAGGGGGGGGGGAAACGAATGCAATAGCTGTGTTCTATTTTAACAGAACGTCTGTTCATTGATGTTTGAAAGAAATGAAAGGTGAGTCAAAGATAAAACTGAAAGGAATGGAAGAGAGACACAGGACAGATAGACAAACACAGAGATGGTGAGATACAGGAGACAGCGAGAGACGGGGGAGGGGTGGATAGGCTGGGAAAGAGAGAAACACAGGGAAAGACAGACAGAGAGAGAGAAGGTGCAAAAGAGAGAATGAGAGATAGAGGGAGAAGAGAGAGAGGCCAAATTAAAAAAAGAAAAAAAAAACTAAGGAGTAGTTGTCTTTACTTTCGCAAATGACAAGGTAAATCGTGAAAAGAAGAGATAAATGGTTTAAATAATTAAAATGGACGCAGGCGTCTCTCTCTCTCTCTCTCTCTCTCTCTCTCTCTCTCTCTCTCTCTCTCTCTCTCTCTCTCTCTCTCTTCCCCCCTTCACACACCCCCATCCCAGTCCGTGACTGATGAAAGTCACTGTTCTTTACGCAGAAGATAGAAGGCATACAGAACACATACAGCCTAACCTTTATCGCTTTTCTTATCAACCGTCTTTTTACAACCTAACACATGAAGCAGTTTCTGCACCGATGGCATCATCAGTCTGTCCAATACCTGGTCCAGCTGAAGGTAATGAAAAAAAAAACGGGGAGGGGGGGGGGGGGGGCTGGAGACGATGCTCCAGGGCAATACAAGATGAAGCTCATCCTGCAGTATGATTCTGGTAATGGATTTTCATCGTCATCATCAGGTATTTTGGCAAACGGGTAATATAGGGGGGAGAGGGTCGCATAATGGAAATACAGAGAAGGGAAAGCATCCGTAAATACTATCGTTCAGCACACCTTCAGGCTCTACATGGGAGATAATCATGTTCCCTACAGACAGACGACGGCAGACGGAAGAAGCTAGAAGGCGGAGGGGTGGGGGGTTGTGGGTAAATTGCCTCAGAATTTTTGCACGTTTTTGGAATCAATTTGACTGGCGTTCTTCTTCTTCTTCTTTTATTTCCATCTACTTTACTCAGTGTTGTTGGATTTATTTTGTTTGACAAGAAGATAAGACAGAGGAGCTGTTGATGAGTGTTTGTTCTTTTACTTTTCCATCGTTTTTCTTACGCTTATTTGCAAATATTCCATGATTCCACATTAAAAGTTTTTCACTCGCAACGCAGACGCTTTTCTCTCTAAATCCACAAAAGTACCCAAACAGGTATCTTCACACTAAAGCAGTAGTGTTAAAAAAAGAAAAAGAAAGAAAGGAAAACCTGACATCCTGATAAAGTTCTGTGCTATACAGAATTTGACTGAATCAATTTGTCCCGATGGAACTGTGCCAGCGGATTCTTATTGAAGTTGGTTGCAAGTCATCTTTAGATCTCCTATTTCTCCAGAAGAAGAAAAGATTATGGAATTGGAAAGAAAAAGAGGGAAAGGGTATAATATGAGATGACAGGTGGATGACCTCGTTTTTCTCACCATCATCCATCTCTCTGTGTAGATCGACAGGACATTTCCCACATGAAGACTCTATGAAGACAGCAGGCTTTCTGTCCAGCTGATCTGTAAAGTCCGCTTTGACCTGATTCAGGCTGCAAGGTCAATAGGTGGCAAGTTGATTCTATGCTGTATTTCCAAGCGAATAGATAGAACTTCGAAGTGTCTTAAAACAACGTGGCTGCGCCATTTACTGCTCGAAAATACGCAAAACTAGCACGCGAATTAAACAGAAGTGAATAAAAGTTTAACCCAATACCCACGCCCATACCTCCCACTAACAAAAAAACCGGTCAAGATAAAATGCACTGAAAGCTTTCCACATATTCAAAGCAATATCACCCAGAGATATCCTCAGAGTCATCCATCTGCCGTCTGTTTTCAGAGAAGCAGATTTTCGCTAGGGCTCGGAGAAGTGTTGAATGGTAATGTGGACATACTACGAACTCTCCTTACCTCCCTTTCTCTTCTCACTGCGGTGCTTTAGTCTGTCTTTTCTTATGCTTTAGTCTGTCTTTTCTTATGCTTTAGTCTGTCTTTTCTTATGCTTTAGTCTGTCTTTTCTTATGCTTTAGTCTGTCTTTTCTTATGCTTTAGTCTATCTTTTCTTATGCTCTAGTCTGTCTTTTCTTATGCTTTAGTCTGTCTTTTCTTATGATCTAGTCTGTCTTTTCTTATGATCTAGTCTGTCTTTTCTTATGATCTAGTCTGTCTTTTCTTATGCTTTAGTCTGTCTTTTCTTATGATCTAGTCTGTCTTTTCTTATGCTTTAGTCTGTCTTTTCTTATGCTTTAGTCTGTCTTTTCTTATGCTTTAGTCTGTCTTTTCTTATGATCTAGTCTGTCTTTTCTTATGCTTTAGTCTGTCTTTTCTTATGATCTAGTCTGTCTTTTCTTATGCTTTAGTCTGTCTTTTCTTATGCTTTAGTCTGTCTTTTCTTATGATCTAGTCTGTCTTTTCTTATGCTTTAGTCTGTCTTTTCTTATGATCTAGTCTGTCTTTTCTTATGCTTTAGTCTGTCTTTTCTTATGATCTAGTCTGTCTTTTCTTATGAGCTAGTCTGTCTTTTCTTATGCTTTAGTCTGTCTTTTCTTATGCTTTAGTCTGTCTTTTCTTATGATCTAGTCTGTCTTTTCTTATGATCTAGTCTGTCTTTTCTTATGATCTAGTCTGTCTTTTCTTATGATCTAGTCTGTCTTTTCTTATGCTTTAGTCTGTCTTTTCTTATGATCTAGTCTGTCTTTTCTTATGCTTTAGTCTGTCTTTTCTTATGCTTTAGTCTGTCTTTTCTTATGCTTTAGTCTGTCTTTTCTTATGATCTAGTCTGTCTTTTCTTATGCTTTAGTCTGTCTTTTCTTATGATCTAGTCTGTCTTTTCTTATGATCTAGTCTGTCTTTTCTTATGCTTTAGTCTGTCTTTTCTTATGATCTAGTCTGTCTTTTCTTATGATCTAGTCTGTCTTTTCTTATGATCTAGTCTGTCTTTTCTTATGCTTTAGTCTGTCTTCTCTTATGCTTTAGTCTGTCTTTTCTTATGATCTAGTCTGTCTTCTCTTATGATCTAGTCTGTCTTCTCTTATGCTTTAGTCTGTCTTTTCTTACGCTTTAGTCTGTCTTTTCTTACGCTTTAGTCTGTCTTTTCTTATGCTTTAGTCTGTCTTTTCTTATGCTGTAGTCTGTCTTCTCTTATGCTGTAGTCTGTCTTCTCTTATGCTGTAGTCTGTCTTCTCTTATGCAAAAATATGTGATGCTGAGAATCGATTCCAATGTTCTCACTGCAGCTCACACTTCGTCTTGCATTTCGGTTTCAGTTTCAGTTTCTCAAGACGTCATCTCCGCCCTCGGAATGAATTCCATATGTACTAACGTCACAGGTGCCATGTTGTGTGGTGATCATGGCACATGACTTAAGTCTACACAGAAGCCCATGACTGGCAAGGTCATTAGGTCCTTCCTGGCCTAACTTTTACCTAGTCCCTAGTCCACATTTAGTTTTTACTAGTATTGTATCAGTCTATCATTGGAACAATCCCGGTTACAGATAAACAACATTTGTATCCGTGTATCTCATCTTCTTTGAAAAGTTCAAGTTCATATTGCTAATAGCCCTGCCGACTACTAGAGCCATATCAGGGCTAACAATACCGTCAAAAACGACAAGCCGTTAAGATAAAACACAACAGTTAAAAATCATGCTCACCGTTAACCTTGAAAGTCTAAAATGCAACTAAATAAAAACAGACGTAAAATCATATCAGGTGAAATCTATTGATCTCTTGTAAAAATTGGAAAATTGCATCAGGAGGAATGTCTCGGAAGAGGTTCTTTAAGGAGTCCGCCGTGTAATGCTTTTGTCTTGCATCGTAATCTTCTTTGAAAAGAAAACAAAACAGATACATAATAAATGAGTAAATAGCGTCGGTGGTGTAACGGTCAGCATGGTTGCTGTACAAGCAGTTGATCCGGGTTCAAATCTCGGCCGTCTTGCATTGCCCTGAAGTATTGTCACTCCTATGTCATGTTCTCTACAGCTGGCCCTGGTTCCGGCCAGACCGATATCCCCCCCCCCCCCCCCAGTGGGGATGCCAGGGGCTCTTTCAGTATAAAAAGTATCCCCACCTTCTGGAAATTCTGTGCTAGAAATTTCCTCTTTTCTGTCACTCTCCCTGTTCCTGCCTTATATCTTTGCTTTCTGTCATTTCTTCCTATCATTGTTTGCCTTGCTGGTCCATTCACCTGTATGTCTTACGTACGTTTTCTTAGGACTGATAATAAAGTACAGTATTTTTGGATCTATGGAGGTGAGATGCGCGGAAGCAATTTTAGGTAATTCAATACCGTTTTTATGTATGTTTTGGTGTCTTTAGGTGTGCCTAAATTTGTATTCCGGTATGTTTTTTTGAAATGTCCTGTGCGATAAATGGGACGGAGTGGTCAACACCGGAGGCATGTCCTTAGATTATGTGCACGAATACATTGATATGAGTAATCAATTTTCTTTTCTTTTGAATGCATTGATATGTGTACTTAATTTTGTTTTCTTTTTCTTTTTTCCTGTTGAAGTTTTTGTGCGTTTTGAAGCGGTTATAGCCCTGATATGGCTCTACGTAGTCGGCTGGGCTTTAAACAGCAATAACAATCGATGCTACTATCATTACAGTTTTTATTTCGGCGTGAAAACGAACACTCAGTATTAGCAAAACTTCTGCCCCACAAGTGCAGCCCATCTCTGTAATGACTGAGAAAATAATCAGAATTCAAATATGCCACTTGTCTTGTTTCGGTTGCCAATAATGACTTAGAAAAAGAGCTGTCACAACAACGAAATAATGCCAGGATATCACATGATCTCCGGTGACATTTCACAATGCCGTCTTGCTGGGAATGTGACACATGCCAATCTGCATTGTGTGCTTGGAATCTTCCATCTTACAGAAAATAATGAACAGACAGGAAATTGAGAGAGAGAGAGAGAAAGAGAGAGAGAGAGAGAAGAGAGAGAGAGGGAGGGAGGGGAGAGAAAGAGAGAAATAGACAGACAGAGAGACAGAGAGAGAAACAGAGAGATAGACTCACACACACACACACACACACACACAGAGAGAGAGAGAGAGAGAGAAACAGAGAGAGAGGGGAGAGAGAGAGGAGAGAGAGTATGTGTGTGGAAGAGAGAGTGTGAGAGACAGACAGACAGAGACACAGACATAGAGAGACAGACACACATACAGAAATGGAAAGACAGAGACAGAGAGGCAGAGAGACATACACAGAGAGAGAGCGAGAGAGAGCGAGAGCGAGCGAGAAAGAGAGAGAGAGAGAGAGCGAACGAAATTTTTAATGAACATCACAAGCCACACTTTCTTACGTGTTGTGTTTTTCTCGGATGCGTGCATGCACGTTGTTTTTTTGTTTTTGTTTTTTTTTGTTTGTTTTGTTTTTTGTTTGTTTTTGTTTTGTTGTTGTTTTGTTTTTGTTTTGTTGTTTGTTTTTTTGTTGGGGGGGGGGGGTGCCCACAATATGCAGACAGTGTCTTGCATTGCCCTAAAGCACCATCACTCCTAATTTCACGTTTTCTACAACTGGCCCTGGTGTTAACCAGATTGATGCTGTAATCATTACAGTTTCCATTTCAGCGTGAAAACGGAACATTCAGTATTATATTTAGCGTAACTTTTGCCCCCACTAGTGCAACACGTTTTTTTCATGACTGAGAAAATAATCAGAATTTAGATATGCTACTTGTCTTGTTTCAGTTGACAATAATGACTTAGAAAAAGAGCTGTCACAACAACGAAATAATTCGAGGATATCACATGATCTCCGGTGACATTTCACAATGCCGTATTGCTGGGAATGTGACACATGAGAGAGAGAGAGAGAGAGAGATGAAGAGAGAGGAAGAGAGGGAGAGAGAGGGTGGAAGAGAGAGAGAGAGAGGAAGAGAGAGAGGGTGGAAGAGAGAGAGAGAGAACGAGGGAGAGAGAGACATAGATAGACAGACAGGCAGACAGAGACAGAGACAGAGAGAGACAGAGACAGAGACAGAGAGATACAGAGAGAGACAGACAACAGAGATACACAGAGAGAGACAGACAAAGAGAGACAGAGAGACAGCCAGACATACAGGCACAGAAAAGACAGAGATAACGACACAGACAGACAGACAGAAATTTTTTATGAACACCAACCACAAGCCGTACTTTTTTCTGAAGCGTTTCATTTTTTTAATTTTTGGATGAATGCATGCACGTTGTTTTGTCCACACTGTGCAGACAGAGTCTTGCTGCACAGTCTGCGTAATCTGTCTTCGGTGGGCGTGCATGCTGGGTGTTTGAAAGTTCCCAAACACCACTGGGTACTCGCATGACAACTACGATCTTCACCATGCTCACTCGATGCTGTTTGAGAGTATGCATACGAAGGGTGGTTAAGCACAAACATATCTCTTTATACGTGTTAACCAGGGAGACTGGAAAACATCTCCACTGTCGACTTATACGATCTTTACCGTGCACACTCGATGTTGTATATGGGAGTATACATACAAAGGATGTATCAAGGAAATAAGAGGGAAGCAGGGAGAATTTTTATAATGTGATCAATCGTACAATCAAAGGACATAACTATTGAGAATTATCTCCCATGTTGTATAGAACTTCTCAAATCTAACAGAGTTTGTGCTACCCATTCAGCTAACATAGAAGCAGATACAAAGTACAAAAACAGTAAGCTCAGAACACTTCCCTTTGTATCTGCTTGTATGCTAGCTGAATGGGTAGTGCAAACTGTGTTAGATTTGAGAAGTTCTATGCAACATGGGAGATAATTCTCAAGAATTATGTCGTTTGATTATACGAAGGATGGTTAGGCACTAACATTGTCTCTATATGAATGTTAATTAACCTGGGAGACTCGAAAAAAAAATCTCCACCCTTTATCGTCCAGATGGAACGTTTCTAGAGAGGATCGAACCGCAGACCTTCCCAATACAAGTCTGACGTCTTACTCACTTGACTATCACGCCCGTTAAGGTCACACTTCAAACAATCAGGGGCGAGGGTGAGGATGGGGGGTGAGAGTCGACTTTGTAAGTTATATTCATATTTTAATATCAAATAGAGACAGATGAAAACATACACAAATACAGATATTATATTTATAATGAAAAAGGGGAGTGGAAGAATGGGGAGGGGGGGGGAGGTGTGCAATAACACGTTTTACATGCGGCTAATTTGCTGGGGGTCAGTAATCATCCACTGATTGTCTTCGCACAGACTGTGTTGATAGTAAGGGGAATTAGGACGAAAACATCAACTGTCGGCCAACAGTTTTTTGTTTGTTTTGTTGTTGTTGTGTGTGCGTT
>JAPXFY010005346.1:12500-15210 GCA_030674185.1 Monoplex corrugatus | reverse complement strand
ACAAAAAAGGACACATCAACCCAACACACAAAGTAACTTTGAAACATGCATGCTTTCTATGGGGATGGATCCAAATTTCCACATGTGACAGGACCATTTGTGTGCCCAATCTTTCCTTTTTAACATTTTTTTAAAATATAATCAGTTATTTATTTACTCATTTGCCTATTTTTTGCTGGATTGCTCTGTTGACAGAGCTGTAAACTCAAGATCTGATGTCCTGTGTTCGACTCCAGCACACATCATAAGAACTGGCCTGTTTGCTGCCTATTTCAATGTTCCAGTCATTCTGGAGGCGTCAGTGTACTGTTTCATAGGTCCCGTTCCCATTTTCATCCCCTACCCACCCACCCCTTTTAGAAGTCGTTGACAGTCACAGGATTTTAAGCTGGTGAAGTCTACCAGACAGTTACTGGCACTTTGGGAAAAGCACATATGGAAATGCCTTGTGTGAATCCCTCTCAAGTGAATATCAAACAGGTTCCAAACTCCATCTGTCTGTCGGTATGTCTGTCTCTCCTTTGTCCGTCTGTCTGTCTGTCTGACCATTTGTTTTGTTTTTTGTCATCTCTCTGTGATTGTTACTGTGCACCATTCACACAAAACTCCATGTGTTTTAATTCACCAGTGACCAATGCAATCCAAAGGAAACCACGTGCATCACCCAGTGATGTGACTTATCAATGCACTATGGTGTTAGTATACTACACAAGCATTACATCAAACTAAAAGGGCCAGGGCTGGGCAACAAGATGCGCGACAGAGAGAGGGAAGGAAGCTGTTCAATCCGTGTTTTCACAAACCCATGGACCCTGTTAACCTTGAGCGTCACTGTATTAAGATGACTGGCTAGTTAAAAGGCAAGGGGTGGGCAGCTTAACAGGCAAGGGGTGAGCAGCTTAATAGGCAAGGAGAGGGCAGCTTAATAGGCAAGGAGAGGGCAGCTTAATAGGCAAGGAGAGGCCAGCTTAATAGGCAAGGAGAGGCCAGCTCAATAGGCAATGAGAGGGCAGTTTAACAGGCAAGGAGAGGGCAGTTTAACAGGCAAGGAGAGGGCAGCTTAACAGGCAAGGAGAGGGCAGCTTAACAGGCAAGGAGAGAGCAGCTTAATAGACAAGGAGAGGGCAGTTTAATAGGCAAGGGATGGGTAACTTAATAGGCAAGGGGTGGGTAACTTAACAGGCAAGGGGTGGATAATTTAATAGGCAAGGGGTGGGTAACTTAACAAGCAAGGGGTGGGTAACTGAACAGGCAAGGGGTGGGTAACTTAACAGGCAAGGGGTGGGTAACTTAACAGGCAAAGAGTGGGTAACTTAACAGGCAAGGAGGTGGGGTCATGATTGTCATTAGCGTTCTTGATTTATAGAGCTCATTTACCCTGTTCTTCATCCAATGTTTGGATAATGATTGTTACTAATGTCCTGCGTAAGCACAATTCATAAAAGTGATATGGTTGCCGTATAGAATGGATAGACAATTACAGGACTGATGAAGTCTGCTCAGTGTCAGCTAAGATGCTGATCCCATGAAAAGCAGTGTGTTATGGTCATGATAATGGAGTATCAAAGCCCCTAATCCCAAGGACACAGTCAACAAAGAAAAACCAGGAACAGACAGAAAGGCTGGTTACGGGGAAGCAAGCAGGTCTTTGGGAAATATTGGGAAAAGCTGAAGGGATGGATGGGGGATTGATGGTACAAAATGGATTGGCATGGCAAATGATGCAAACTACGCAGCCTATGACAAGGACAAACTTCAAACTCGGAACTGGCAACAGTCTCCTGCATGAGGCATCAAAACAACACTTACCCCTGCCACTGACTCATTCTCCTCTACCATTCTCTGAAAATCACATCCAAACCATACACTTGCTGCTTCTACACTGACTAAAAATACATATAAACCAGACGCGAGAGTCAGGTGGGTAAGAGGTCAGACTTCCAACTGGAAGGTCAGGGTTCGATCCTGCCTAGGTGTCTGCCATCTGGTAAGGTAAAGGGTTGAGATTTTTCCCATCTCCCAGGTCAACATGTGTGCAGACTTGATTGTGATTAAGCCTCTTCACGTGCATACACATGAAAAACATCAATTATGCAGGTTAAAGATCCTGTAAATCATGTCGGTGTCTGGTGGCTTATGGAAACCTCTTCACGTGCACACACATGAAGAAGATCAATTATGCAGGTTAAAGATCCTGTAAATCATGTCAGTGTCTGGTGGCTTATGGAAACCTCTTCACGTGCACACACATGAAGAACATCACTTATGCAGGTTAAAGATCCTGTAAATCATGTCGGTGTCTGGTGGCTTATGGAAAGATGAAATACTCAGCACGCACACCCACAGAAGATAAAGTACGCAACGTACACTTACATATGTGGGCAAAACAACCGGCTTACCAGCATCCAAAAAAATCGTTAATGCTGTAGAAAATAAATCAAACAGTCAATTCTCTACAAATGCTTTGTTTAATAACAATTCTAACATACATTTACCCTGCTCACCCGTCACATCCATGTCAAAATAAGTCATACACAAAGCAGACAAAAATAACCAAAAACACTAATAAAATTCAATAAACAAAATAAAACAAGGAAAAACGGGAAGAAAAGGGAGAAAAGCCAGAACTTCTTAATTCTCTTCAGTGAGAAATATAACCCTATAATCAAATGTCTGAAATAGTATACAAATATATATTGTCAGGTATCAG
>JAPXFY010005346.1:0-7500 GCA_030674185.1 Monoplex corrugatus | reverse complement strand
AATGATTTCATGAACAAAATCAAAAACAAATGGAGATACCAAATTTTGGACTTTGCACATCATATGTATTTTTTTCCCTGTTTTGAATGGCAAAGACAGTGGAAATTCAAACAAATTTCATGTGGTGAATTACACATTTGTGAGATATTGCTGTCAAATCCACACTCTCTAGGCGTTTTACAACACTGAACCACTACGTTTGGAAGAAAAGTACTAACGAAAAAAACTATGTTTGTGAGAAAAGTCAATGCACTCAACTACATGATTAACTATTAAGTTGTATGCTAGCTACATTGTACAGAACACAGCAACCACCCACCCACCCCTCCCAAGTCTTTTGGAAGGTAATCTATCTCTACCTTTTTCTACCCCCTACCCAGTACACACACACACACACACACACACACACACACACACACACACACACACACACACACACACACACAAACACTGTGTTTTTTGCAGTCTGGTGATTCTTTTGTTATAGTTGAGAACTAAAGTTCATATGTAGCCAGTTCAACCCCACCTGAAAAATAGCAGTTGGCCTGTTTCCTGCCCGCCTTAAGCTTTGACTACTATACCCTGTCCACCAACTGCAAAAACTTATCCCTTTGATTCCTTCACCCTATCCACCAGCTTCCTGCAGGAAGCTGGTGGATAGGTGAGGGAATCAAAGGGTTAAAATTTTGCTTTGCTAGCATGATTGGCAATACAGGATGTTGATGGACACGGTGCGGAAGTCAAAGGGTTAATGCTCCTATCATTGCAATGGTGTCAGTGTTTTATAGGATCCGTTCCCTTTTCCCATTTCACGACCTTGCCAGCGCACAGGGTTTTGTATGGGTTCACAGTCTGCCAGATAACTGCTGGAGTGAAGCGCATATGGAACTGTCCAACTGTGATGAATCAGCACTAGATCCAAGCACTAAAGTGCCCGTCACACAGCCATACCCTCAGCTGTGTTTGAAGGACTGCGACTCCTGCAACTACAGAGGGGTCAGTAACACACACACACACACACACACACACACACACACACACACACACACACACACACACACACACACACACACACACACACACACACACACACACATCCCACTTCCCAACACACAACAGATCAGCACTAGATCCAAGCACTAACGTACCCGTCACACAGCTGTACCCTCAGCTGTGTTTGAAGGACTGCGACTCGTGCAACTACAGAGGGGTCAGTAAAACACACACACACACAAACCACATACCCCACTTCCCATACACATACACACTACACCAGCACTAGATTCAAGCACTGAATTATACGTCATACAGCCCTAACCCCAACTGTTTTTGAAGGACTGAGACTAAGCAACCTACAGAGGGGTCAGTAACACACACACAACACACACTGCATACCCTACTCCCAACACACACACACACACTAAACCAGCACTAGATCTGAGTGCTAAAGTGCATGTCACACAGCCATACCCCGGGGGTGTGGGAAGGCCCACGACTGGTGTGGCCTGCATGGGGGTCAGTGGCCTGAGTCTCCTCACGGTCCAGTTTGGATCGCGGACTCCTGCTCTCTGTTGAGGGTGGACACACAGTTGCACACAGTGACAATGGCCCATCCACGTCACCACACAAATTACAACACATATACTTTGTGCTGCTGTTCATTTTGCATTGATCAGTGAGCAGAACAAGCACAAGGAGAGAAGACGAGGAAAAATAAGGAAGAGGAGAAAATCAGGAGAAGAAGAGAAGGTGGAGGAGAACACGGATATAAAGTGGAAAGGGAGAAAATCATGCCTGGGGGGAGGGGGGTGGAACAGGATGTGGGGAACATTCAAAAATTCACAACAAAGAGTTGAAACCAAACTGACAAACCAAACAGGGAAACAGATCACTTCAAACAGAGCCACAAGACTTCAACAGTACATGTAGTGGACAGACTTCAAGATCACACACAAATATACTGTCAATTAAACGAAACTTTTTATAAAGAAAATCAACAAAGCAAGATCAACAGATCAAACAATAAACACAACTGAACAAACCAGGTGAAACACTATAAAATTTCCACCACAAATGTAGCAACCCTCACCCAAAATACAAACAAACAAACAAACAAAAAATGCCCAGGTAACATAGTCAGTAACACAACTGTAACCTCCCATATAACAGGTAACACAGCAGTATCATAATATAACAGCCAAGTTGGATAAGATGCCACATTTCCAATTGGAACATCTGGGTTTGACCTTGTTTGGGTATCACCTGGCAGGTGGAGATTTTTCAGATCTCCCCAGGTCAACATAAACGCAGACATGCTATTACCTTTAAAGCCTCCATGTGTGCATGCATGCAGAACACACATCAAACATCCTATAAGCCATGTCAAGAGTCCATGGTTTTTAAGGGAAGCACAGATATACCCAGCATACACACCCACAAAAACGGTGTATGACTGCCTATGTAGGGGATGAATGTGCAGCACTTAACGCCTGAACAATGTGGGCAGAACATCCAGAACTGCATGCACACATGAATCCAAGAAAGCAATGCTTGAAAAACTAATGAACGAAAAAAACAAACAAACATGAAAAGAACTGTAGCCTCCCAGAACACAGCTAAGGGAGTCAGTAACACTAACATGGCTGGCCGTGATCACCTGACTTAGGAGTTTCCGCTTGACTTTCCTCCTTCTGTGAGCTTGAAACTTGCCCTTTGTAACTTGTTTCTTACCCCCTGTGATGGGGAACAGAATTACTGTACAGTAAACATACCCCTTACTTCAGAATTATTGTACAGTAAACCTACCCCTTACTACAGAATTATTGTACAGTAAACCTACCCCTTACTACAGAATTACTGTACAGTAAACCTACCCTTACTACAGAATTATTGTACAGTAAACCTACCCCTTACTACAGACTTATTGTACAGTAAACCTACCCCTTACTACAGAATTACTGTACAGTAAACCTGCCCCTTACTACAGAATTATTGTACAGTAAACCTACCCCTTACTACAGAATTACTGTACAGTAAACCTACCCCTTACTACAGAATTATTGTACAGTAAACCTACCCCTTACTACAGACTTATTGTACAGTAAACCTACCCCTTACTACAGAATTATTGTACAGTAAACCTACCCCTTACTACAGAATTATTGTACAGTAAACCTACTCCTTACTACAGACTTATTGTACAGTAAACCTACCCCTTACTACAGAATTATTGTACAGTAAACCTACTCCTTACTACAGACTTATTGTACAGTAAACCTACCCTTTCTTCTATACTGACCACCTATGGTGTGATCATGTTTAAAATTAAATGTACAGGAGTGTGTGACAGTGGACAGGTGTTGACCAACAGTTTTACAACGACAGTTTTACAATCAATCCGTAAGCAAAGCAACATGACTGGCTCCACACCACAGGCCATCTATGACTGGTATCCAAAGACTTTTTATGCATGCACACACACACACACACACACACACACACACACACACACACACACACACACACACACACACACACACACACACACTACACTGTCCATCCTTTCAAGCTGAGCAGAACACTCACAGTCCATGGCAGGGTACAGCACAACCTCAAAAAACAAAACAAAACAAACAAAAAACCCACAACACACACACACCTCTATCCACCCACCCATCCTCCCCCTCTGTCTTCCCACAAACACACACTGACCATCCATGGTTTCCAGCTGGGCAGAGCTCTCATAGACCATGGCCAAACGCAGAACAACCTCAGCGGTCAGTGTGGGGTCAACGCTACTGATGCCTGTCCAGCCCAGAGCTTGGTGCACAGAATCCAGCAGGTACATCCACTGTAACACCATGTCAGGGAGATGTGCACCAAGTATAACTTGGATGAGAGAAACAAACAAGACAGACAGAAGCTGAAGCAACCTGTTAGCACTCAGTACAACTAGTCACTGCAGAATGAATAGAACTTTGGAGTTTGTTGTTAATGTCTGTCTCGAATCAGTTCTTATCCCTGTGTCAAATCAGTTCTTATCCCTGTGTCAAATCAGTTCTTATCCCTGTGTCAAATCAGTTCTTATCCCTGTGTCAAATCAGTTCTTATCCCTGTGTCAAATCAGTTCTTATCCCTGTGTCAAATCAGTTCTTATCCCTGTGTCAAATCAGTTCTTATCCCTGTGTTAATCCATCAAATTTTTCCTTTTATCCAGATCACTTGAATGTGTCTGTTTCAGTGAATGATACTGTGGTGCACATATTCAGATATTTGTCCATATCCAAAGCTAGGATCCATGAATTCCACTATCAAAGTCATTATCATAATCTGTTTTCACCAAAGTCAAGGTCTCTATTGAGTTCAATATCACAGACTAATTCTATTGCTTGCTTTAGTGTTAGATGTCTTTAATTTGCCACCATTTTCGTATTTCATTGAAGCAAATAGTAACAGTATAAGAACTTGATGGCTACACCCAAAGACCGGTCTGATGGTCGAAGGGAGGCAACATCAAAAGGAAAATGGTTGTGTTTGCCTGTGATCAGTTAGTTCCCTTCTAGTATTCACCCATCTTTTAGCAGGAATTGTTCACAATCTGTCAAAGCACATGATCAGACTCGTGTCCAACGCTTGTTATGGTTGTCAGATCATAAGATTCAATACGATGCCAGTGAGTTAAAAAAAAGAAAAGAAATCCAAAGCTGAAAAGTTTAAATCCGGAGCTAATGTCTAATAATCACAATTACTGTTTAGTGCATGTTAACAATATGGTCCAACATCCAATGCAACAAACACTGACCTTGTGGGGGTTGTCCATTTTCTGCAGGTAACGAGGATTGTCAATGGAACCTGTCTGAAACTTCTGGAAGACAGCCTTACACTTGGACCACAGGTAGAGAGCGGCATCCACCACCATGTCCACTTCAATCTTCTCTCTCTGTAGAAACAAAATAAGTAAGTCACAGTTCAAGCATTACCTGTTCACCCAGGTTTTCCACTACTGATATCACGGTTACCCATCCACCAACATGCGCCTCCACTCCTAACTACCAATTGTGTGGCACTGTGAAATCATTCATGTTTGTATGCATTTACGACCATAGATTTCTGTGTATGTATAGTTAGTCATTGTTTGTATAAATTTATTTGTACATAAGTATCAGTGTGTGTATTCTGATGCATGTACATGTGTCACACACTAGTGTTCATAATTACTCTCTCTTTTGTAAATATGTAACACGTGTGTTGTGTATAAAATGTGCAGTGAGTTCAACTGAGTTTGGAGAACAGCGCTATACAAAAATGATTTATTATCATGATGGTTATCCACTGACATATTACAATGACACAATTCACTTCAAATGAATCAATTCACTCACTACTATCAGAGAACCATGCATGCCACATGTGACTCCCTTTCTCTATCCATTTGTATCCTGCATCGTCATCACTGACAGGAAAGCAAAAACTTAACCCCCCTTTGACTGCAGGAAGCCGGTAGATAGGGTGTGGGAGTCAAAGGGTTAAATTTTTGCAGCTAGTGGATAGGGTGTGGGAGTCAAAGGGTTAAATGAGTTTGTTTGTTTGCTCTGTTTTGTTTGTTTAGTTTGCTCAATTTTCTTTGTTTTCCTTAACTGAAAATGTAGAAAAAAAATTTTTTTTCAAATACGCTGACCCATAACCCTGCAGGGAACGAGGCAGTAAAGACCTCAACTGTTCTCAAGGCCAGCCAGTATTCTGTGTGCACAGCTCACCTCTTGTTCCTTGCTAAGTTGTCTGCCCCAACCCTACCAGGGTCAGGTATCCACTCACCCTGCATGGACTGGAGGCCACACACAGACACGGTTCCTTTACAGCCAGAGTCATATGACAGGCTTCACATAAATTATCAACACATACTTTTTCTACGCCCACCACCACACATATCACTTACCCGAAAAGGCCCATTGACGATGGACATCAGGACGTCGGCCAGGTTGACCAGGTCGTCCTGACCAATCATGGACCTGGTGGACACCCCTGAAACATCACCACACAGCCCAACATCTGACACAGTTTCACTTTTTCTATGACAGCGTTTCCGCACATGAAATCAGTTCCATATGCACAACACTGCAGGTACCATGCGATGGAAAAAGATTCCAAATGATTATGGTATTTACAAGCTGTAAGCCTGTCCATATTCCCAACAAACTGTTCAGATTTGAAGGGGCAAAAAAACAGAGAACTGAGCCCTGGACCCTCTTCAGGATAAAACAATACTAATAAGGCATGACCACTTTTCAAATTGCAGAATCCATCTCACTTTCCTTCTGACATCATATTTACCTCCCCTCTCCCCAGTTCTTTCCATTACTCACAAACACAGTATGTTTTCATTTTAGTCCTTTTCTCCCACTGTACTAAGCAGCAGGGAAGTTTTAGTCTTTTTCTCCTAATTTTTATATTCGGTGTTTGTTCGTTTGTGATCTTACGTTTATGCTTAACAAAGGCCAGTTGGTCGAAAATTTGCACCTGTCTTGTCTGGTTGTATTAAATATGAGTTCTGATTCTATGTTCATGTTTTTTCTGGGGTTGACAGGTTTTATGATAACAGCATTAAAACCAATTCTGATCATTCTCCCCTCCCCACTAACTCTGCCCACCCCACCCAACAAAACCCACCAGTGGAACGAGCCAGGTCTGATGACTGTGCTGTGTTGGGGTTGACAGGTTGTATGTTAACAGACTTAGATACAATTCTGATCATTCTCCCTTCCCCACTAACACTGTCCACCCCACCCAACAAAACCCACCAGTGGAGCGAGCCAGGTCTGATGACTGTGCTGTGTTGGGGTTGACAGGTTCCGTGTTGTCCTCCTGGTCTCCCTCCGTGGTGCTGGCCGCGTTGGCGGCTCGCTTGCTGTGACGCCGACTGCTGTTGAGTCTGCCCATGGCTTGCAGCAACTCCAGGGATTTCTCCTCCCATGCCAGCTTCTCTCCCTCCCCCTCCTGTCAGCAACACAACAGAAATTAAATGATAATAATAATAAAATAATTACAATATTTATATAGCGCAAAATCTTGATAAAATCAAATCTAAGCGCTGAAAACACACACACACGCACGCACGCACACACACGCACGCACACACACGCACCCACGTACACACACACACACACACACACACACACACACACACACACACACACACACACACACACACACACACACCTATAAATGGGGAGAAAGAATAAAAACAATGGAAAATTATAGAGAGCATATTATATACAATTATATATTGCAATGCGATTCCCCTCCGAGTGGAGACAGGCTGCAGAGGGGATTGAGTGAGGTCAGGATTTTATGCAGAGGAGAAAAGGTGAGTTTTGAGAGCGGACTTGAAGGAGACAAAAGTAGGTTGCTGACGGACTGAGAGAGGAAGTTTGTTCCAGGAGAGCGGACCAGAAACAGAGAAGGCTCGTGGGCCATAGGTATTGAGCTTAGTGCGTGGAAAGC
>JAPXFY010005345.1:7500-10000 GCA_030674185.1 Monoplex corrugatus | reverse complement strand
GTCAAAACTCCTTGAAAAAGTCGTCCTCAACCAGCTGAACTCTCACCTGTCTGCCAACAATCTCCTCAATCCTTTCCAGTCAACTACCGCCAGTGCCATAGCACTGAAACTGCCCTACTACACATTCTCAACAATCTCCTCCTTGCAACTGATACTGGCAAAGTCTCTCTCCTCACACTCCTTGATCTGTCTGCAGCCTTTGATACCATTGATCATGGTATTCTCCTTTCTAGACTTCATCATACTTTTGGCATCTCTGACATTGCTCTGTCTTGGTTCACTTCATACCTATCCAACAGAAAACAAACCGTTCTCATCAATGGACTTACTCTCAACCTGCATACCTGACCTGTGGTGTTCCACAAGGATTGTCCTTGGCCCTGTTCTTTTCACTCTTTACACCTCCCCCCTGTCCACCATCATCAACTCCCATTCTATAAAACACCACTTCTATGCTGTTTGACACCCAACTTCAAGACAGTGACTCACCTGATAATATACAGCGCCTGTTGACTCGCACCACTGAGTGTTACTCGGACATTAAGAACTGGATGACACACAATAGACTTCAGCTTAATGACGACAAAACAGAAGCTATCCTCATTGGCACCCGTCAGAAACTTTCTCAGCTGCTCCTCTTTCTCTCCCATTATGTAACACATCAGTCCCAATTTCTGATTCAGCTAAAAACCTTGGTGTCTGCATTGACTCTACCCTCTCCATGAACAACTTTGTTTCTCAAACTGCCAGATCCTGCTACTATCATCTCCATCGTATAAGGCTGATCAGGAAGTATCTCTCTGTCGAAACAACTGCAAAACTCGTTCTCTCCTTCATAATGTCTCGCATTGACTATTGCAATTCACTCCTGTCTGGTCTTCCTGCCTCCACCATTCACATCCTACAGCGCATTCAAAACAATGCTGTACGCCTTGTACTCAAAAAGAAAAAAGCTGACCACATATCTCCTCTCCTGGCACAACTTCACTGGCTCCCTGTATCAAAGCGCATACAGTACAAACTAGACACCATGTGCTACAAAAGCCTCAATAACGCAGCCCCCGATTACCTGTCAAGCCTACTTGAGATCTATGTTCCCTCACGTACCCTCCGCTCTGCCTCCGATCCTCTGACTTTTCGCTTTCCCACGCACCAAGCTCAATACCTATGGTCCACGAGCCTTCTCGTTTCTGCCCACTTCTAACAAATTCTTCTCGTACCTTTTTTCCCCCCCTTCTCAAAATCCCTTTTTCTCTTCAAAAAATTTCTTCATCCCCCCCTTCATTTCGCTCGGGTGGTCCTTTTTTTTGTTTAATATCTCCATTTTTCCCCTTTTTTTTCTTTTTCCCCAATAGCCATTTAAAAAGTGTTTTTGGGGGTTTTTGTTTGCGGGGTGGAAGGTTTTTCAAAAAAAAAAAAATTTTTCCCAAAAAAAATTTTTAAAAAAAAACCCCAAAACAAAACCCAACCCAACAAAAAAACCCCACACCCACAAACAAAACCACAAAAAAAACCCCCCAAAAAAACCCCCACCACAACACAAAATACCACCAAAACCCCAACACACACTAACACACACAACAAAAACAAAAAAAAACCCCCCCCCCAAAACACCCAAAACACACAAAAACAAACCACCCCCAAAACCCCCCAAAACACCCCACACAACAAAACAACAAACCACACAAAACAAACCCCCCAAAAACACAACACAACACCAAAACAAAACCCAACACAAACACAACACACAACCCCCTAACAGCAACAAAAACACACTCACCCCACACCCAACCAACCAAAACAAAAAACCCCCCACACAACCAAACAAAAAGGGGGAACGGCTGGGTTATATTTTGGTTACTTATCTCCCTTCGTTTCCCTTTTGTCCTTTTTTTTTCCCCCCAAAACCCCCCATATTTTTTCCCCCTCCCACCCCCCCTTGTTCTATCTTTCCCCTTTTGACCTTTTTTTTTTTTTTTTCACTAACCCCTTTTTTTGTTTTTGGGGTTTGTTATTTGTTTAAAAAAATGGGGGAAAATAGGAAAAAACCTTTTTCCCTTTTTAAAATTCCAAAACCCAAACAAAAACTCCCCAAAAACAAAAAAAGAAAAAAAAAAACCCAAAAAAGAAAAGAACCTTTTAAAAAAAAAATTTTTCCCCAACTACTTTCAAAAAAAACCCCAACAAACAACAAAACCCACAACAAAAAAACCAAAAAACAACTATTAATTTGCCCCCTTTAAAATTCGGGGACCCTGTTTTTTTTGGTGTTTTGTTTTTTTTGGGTTTTTTGTGTGGGTTTGTTTTTGGGTTTGTTTTTTGGTGTGTTTTTTGTTGTTTTTTTTTTGGGGGTGTGTGTTGTTGTTTTTTTTTTGTTTTTTTGTCCAAAAAAAGGTGTTGGGTTGGGAGTTTTTTTTTTAATTTTGTTGGTCTTTTTCCCAATTTTTTTTATTTTTTGTTTTTTGGGGGTTTTAGTTGGCCATTGGTTTTGGGCTTTTTT
>JAPXFY010005345.1:0-2500 GCA_030674185.1 Monoplex corrugatus | reverse complement strand
GACAGCAGACGGACGACAAAAAAGACAGACAGACAAAAAAACCCAGACAGACAAAACAAAACAAACAGACGGGACAGACAGACAAACAGACAGACAGAGAGAGAGAGATATAAAGATAGACAGACGGGAAAAACGACAGACGGGACAGACAAACAGACAGACAGACAGAGAGATATAAAGATAGACAGACAAACAAACAGACAGACGGATAAATAGAGAAATAGACAAAAGACAGATATATGAAGACAAACAGACAGACTGACAGACAAAGAGATATAAATAGACAGCCCAAACAAACAGACAGATGGATAGATAGAGAAATAGACACACAGACAGATATATAGACAGACAGACAGACAGACATATAGATTGATAGAATAGATAGATATATAGATAGAAAGACAGACAGATATATAGTCTGAGAGATAGATAGACAGACAGACAGATATATAGACAAACAGACAGCCAGACAAATAGACAGACAGATAGATAAATGATACATAGGCAGGACAGACAGATAGCTAGATAGACAGACATGCAGACAAGCAGCAAGCTAGCTAGATAGATAGATAGAAAGAAGAAAGAAAGAAAGATAGATAGATAGAAAGAAAGATAGATAGATAGATAGACAAATAGATAGATAGATAGATAGATGGATAGAATAGATAGATAGATAGATAGATAGAAAGATAGAAGGATTAGAAAGATAGATACTAGATAGATAGATAGATAGATAGATAGATGATAGAAAGCAGCAGATAGACAGACATGCAGACAAGCAGCCAGCTAGATAGATAGAGAGAAAGAAAGAAAGATAGATAGATAGAAAGATAGAAAGATAGAAAGATAGATAATATACAGATAGAGAGAAAGAAAGATAGACGGAAAGAAAGAAAGATAGATAGATAAATAGATAGATAGATAGAAAGATAGATACATAGATAGATAGATAGATAGATAGATAGACAGATAGACAGACATGCAGACAAGCAGTAGCTAGCTAGATAGATAGAGAGAAAGAAAGATAGATAGATAGAACGATAGAAAGATAGATAATAGACAGATAGAGAGAAAGATAGATAGATAGATAGACAGATAGAAAGAAAGAAAGATAGATAGATAGATAAATAGATAGATAGATAGACAGACAGATTTATAGATAGATAGATAAGATAGATAGATAGATAGAAGGCAGACATGCAGACAAGCAGCTAGCTAGCTAGATAGATAGAGAGAAAGAAAGATAGATAGATAGAAAGATAGAAAGATAGAAAGATAGAAAGATAGATAACAGACAGATAGATAGAAAGAAAGAAACAAAGATAGATAGATAGATAGATAGATGGATAGATGATGGATAGATAGATGGATAGATAGCTAGATAGCTAGGCAGAAATAAAGAAAGATAGAGATAGATCACTAGATAGACAGATCAGATAGCTAATTAGCTAGCTAGCTAGATAAATAGATATATAGATGGATTGACACACATACATAATATAATAATAATAATAATAATTTTTATTTGTATAGCGCATATTCCATATAAAAACATGCTCACCAGCGCTTTACATTTTCGCAAGAAAGGCAAAGGTGATAAAAAATGTTCACAATTACATACACAATAAGATAACAACAAACATTAAAGCTATACAAGTAAGAAGACACATAAGAACCACAGAATATTAAAATTTAAACACTGACTTATGTAATGAAGAAAGATTAACAGATTTTTCATATGAATAAAGAGGCATACTGTGTTTATATATTGCTGCGTGTGTGTGCTTGCGTACGTGTGTGTGTACATGTGTGTGTGTGCGTGCGTGTGCGTTGCTGTGCGCGTGTGTTTGTAAGAATGTGTGTGTGTGTGTGTGTGTGTGTGTGTGTGTGTGGTGTGAGTGTGAGAGAGAGAGAGAGAGAGATGAGAGAGAGAGAGAGTGTGTGTGTGTGCGTGTGCTATGTTTGCATGCGTGTGTGTGTGTTTATGCATGCAATAGTTGTACATAAAATTATAATCAATATTTTGAATGAAGATAAAACAGAAAAATTCTAATCCATATACAGGAAAAACAATTACAACTTCAGTATTACAGCATTAATACCTTGACAATCAAAATTCTCACAAATTATGAACTATTCGCATATCATACATCTCAATTTACATACAAAAAGATTTGAAAAAGTTTCTTAAAGTATTTCAGTCTCTTTCCCACTCAATTTCTCCCTATCCCTTCCTCAGCTGTACACATACAGTGATACACACACATGCTCACTCAAGCACACACACACACACACACACACACACACACACACACACACACACACACACACACACACACACACACACACACACACACACAATACACACATGCACGACACACACACCTTGCTCTATAGGCCCTTATACAAATTACTGTTATACAGGCAGGAGAGATTAGTCTGATGACAGACTTGCAAACTAAGGCTCTTCAGGTTAGATGAGTTTTAAAGAGGTGGGGCG
>JAPXFY010005344.1:5000-15214 GCA_030674185.1 Monoplex corrugatus | reverse complement strand
ACTCTGTCTCTCTGTCTCTGTCTGTCTGTCTGTCACTCTGTCTCTCTCTGTCACTCTGTCTCTCTGTCTGTCTCTCTGTCACTCTGTCTCTCTCTGTCACTCTGTCTCTCTGTCTCTGTCTGTCTATCTGTCTGTCTTTCTCTCTTTCGCTCTCCGTCTCTCTCTCTCTCTCCCTCTTCCTGTCTCTCTCTCTCACTCTCTCTCTCTCTCTCTTCTCTCTCTCATTTCTCCCACCCTCATGAAGAATGCAAAACTTTCAAAACATGTTTCAATACTGTGTAAGTAGGTGTTGCATTTTTTTTCCTTTCAAAATCTTTAAAGTTTAATACAAAATGTTGGATCAGTTCCCGTCTGGTTCCAGTTGAAATTCCCACCATGATATATAAACTACACGTTAAGAGACTGGGTCATTCAGACATTTTTCTGTAAGTCGCACACAGTCAAATTACATTTAGCACATATAGTTTACAAGCTGGCCGTCCGTATCCCGTGAATATCATACTTAATACACTATATACACATTTAATACATTATTTCACGTTGTCGTTCTCTTCAGCTCTGTTTGTTCTTAGATATTGTTTTGACTGAAGATATATGTCTATTATAAATGACAAAATTAATGCAGCAGTCAGTATTAGTTTATACGCTTTGTAGGTCATAGATTTTTCATCGGACGGCGTTTATTCCTTTCTGTTTCAACTTACTGTCTCTGATATAATACTGATAAAGATTGCATTGATATAACACCTAATTTTCCTGAACTCACGCCATTGACAAGTGTAAAAACACTGAACCCACATGGTAGCAATCCTGTACTGGTTGTATGTAGCATAACGACATTCCATCGCTAAGAAACTCAATAACAAGTCAAAGAGACCCATTTCAGGACTACAACGCAGAGCGTGGTAAACTGTTAAATCAAAAGAAAAAAGAATGACACAATCGAACATTTAGAAAAAGAACAGAATGACACAATCGAACATTTAGAAAAAGAACAGAATGACACAATCGAACATTTAGAAAAAGAACAGAATGACACAATCGAACATTTAGAATAAGAACAGAATGACACAATCAAACATTTAGAAAAAGAACAGAATGACACAATCAAACATTAAGAAAAAGAACAGAATGACACAATCAAACATTAAGAAAAAGAACAGAATGACACAATCAAACATTAAGAAAAAGAACAGAATGACACAATCAAACATTAAGAAAAAGAACAGAATGACACAATCAAACATTAAGAATAAGAACAGAATGACACAATCAAACATTAAGAAAAAGAACAGAATGACACAATCAAACATTAAAAAAAGAACAGAATGACACAATCAAACATTAAGAATAAGAACAGAATGACACAATCAAACATTAAGAAAAAGAACAGAATGACACAATCAAACATTAAGAAAAAGAACAGAATGACACAATCAAACATTAAGAAAAAAAACAGAATGACACTATCAAACATTAAGAATAAGAACAGAATGACACAATCAAACATTTAGAAAAAGAACAGAATGACACAATCAAACATTAAGGGAAAAAAAGAATGACACAATCAAACATTAAGAAAAAGAACAGAATGACACAATCAAACATTAAGAAAAAGAACAGAATGACACAATCAAACATTAAGAAAAAGAACAGAATGACACAATCAAACATTAAGAAAAAGAACAGAATGACACAATCAAACATTTAGAAAAAGAACAGAATGACACAATCGAACATTTAGAATAAGAACAGAATGACACAATCAAACATTTAGAAAAAGAACAGAATGACACAATCAAACATTAAGAAAAAGAACAGAATGACACAATCAAACATTAAGAAAAAGAACAGAATGACACAATCAAACATTAAGAAAAAGAACAGAATGACACAATCAAACATTTAGAAAAAGAACAGAATGACACAATCGAACATTTAGAATAAGAACAGAATGACACAATCAAACATTTAGAAAAAGAACAGAATGACACAATCAAACATTAAGAAAAAGAACAGAATGACACAATCAAACATTAAGAAAAAGAACAGAATGACACAATCAAACATTAAGAAAAAGAACAGAATGACACAATCAAACATTAAGAAAAAGAACAGAATGACACAATCAAACATTTAGAAAAAGAACAGAATGACACAATCAAACATTAAGAATAAGAACAGAATGACACAATCAAACATTTAGAAAAAGAACAGAATGACACAATCAAACATTAAGAAAAAGAAAAGAATGGCACAATAAACATTTAGAAAACAATGCCATCAGTGGAAGCATGACACACACATACCACCTGGAAAGAAAACACACCACAGCAAATGTTTGACAACAGCAGGAAAGAAGACATCGTTCAGATCACAATCGAATCAGATAATGGATGGTTTTAAAAGAAATGACTTTCGAAAAGAAAAAAAAACAGCAACAAACAAACCACACAGCGTTTCAAAACGCTGGCTCAGAAAGCACAGGACAATACAGGGAAACATAAACACAGTTCTGGCAGTTCGGTCAACAAATGGAAGACAAATCACAAACACTGCCATCAGTAGGAACATGATCACAGATTGAAGAACATAAAGAACAAAAGAAGTGAAAGCTCAAACTCTGATACATTTTATACAACAGAATGACCAAAGCAGCCCATGGAAAATGAAAAAAAAACCATTGCTGATCCGAACAAAAACTTGATTCAAGCTGAACATAGAATGCACAAAGAACTGGCACGATACGGACTACACACAGCTCCTAGTCCACACAAGATTCCCTACTTTAACCTTAAAACGCTGTCTGAAAATAACAAGACTAAATTGTACACTCTGTACCAATACACTTTTTAGGAAGATGATATTCCTGAAGGAGGACATAAAGCTTTTAAAAAGTGTTATCCAAACCAGAAAAAGATCATTGCAAACTAAATATCACATCCTGACTATGCTTAAGTAACTGAAAAACTTGTGGAAAATTCAAAGCAAAAAATAAAATAAAATAAAAACTCGCTCCTAATGAAGTTGGCTTTAGAACTGGAAAAGAACAAGGGAAAATGCAGCTGACTTTACTAAAAATGTTTACGAATGTTTTTCAGCATGAAATTAGCCAACCCTGCTGTATCTATAAACCTAGAAGATACTACAATAAAGTCCAATTGACACAACACATGGAACTACTTCAGCGATATGGAGTCAGCATGACAGTCACAAGATGGATTGCTGCTACACTCCAGCAAAGAATAGTAGTTCTTCTACTTGGAAACTGGTGCTCAGCACCACAAAAACTCTCCATGGGACTCTCTCAAGGATCACCACTTTCCCCTGTTCTCTACAACATACATACAAAAGAGCTTGCCGGCCTAACTAACAACAGACTAGCCCGCATACCTACCTTTGCTGACGATGGACTCATCTACACGACAGGCAAGTATGTACTAGACAGAAACAGAGCAGTCCAAGAACAGTAAAAAGTAGATTTGTGGTGCTAAGAAACGGATCCACAAGCAACCCAACCAAAACACAGGTACTGTTCTTCACTCATGATAACAAAGTGCCCAGTAAACATAGTCCACCAGTTACGTTCAGAGGAACCAATATGGAACAAACAGACAAGCTATGCCACCTCGGCACCTTCTGAAAACAGAAGACGAAGGACAAGAAGAAGATTAAGAAGAAGAAGAAGAGACGAAGAGGAAGAGGAGTAGGAGGAAGACGAGGAGTTGGAGGAATAACAACAACAAAACAACTCCAACAACAACAACAACAACAACGACAACAACGACAATGACAGCAACAACAACAACAATAACAATACCACCACCACTACTACTACTACTACTGATAATAACAGTAATAATAATAGTAACAACAACAATAATAATAATAATGATAATAATAATAATAACAATAGCAATAGCAATAATAATGATAATAATAATAATAACAATAATAATAATAATATAATAATAAAAAATAACAATAATAATAAAATAAATAATGAGAACATTATCATTATTGTTATTATTATCAGTGATATTAATCATCATCATCATTGTGTACACTATCAATATAAAAAAAAAAACTCGTTGATCTACTGACCAAGACACGCTGGCGTTAAGGGAAATGAAACGTTCCAAACAAACATGCAGATAATGCCACTACAGCAACAATTCTATAAGGTGGGATGTCATAAGTCCTCAGGCACTTAAAATCATACTTTCACGAGCAAAATCCGAGACACCATACCACTGATGGTCTAACTCAAAAAGAAAGAAAAGATAGAGACAGTGCTAAAATCCCACCATGGAAATTACAACAAGAGTCGTTACCCGATTTGTCTGGACGTGCCTTTCTGATAAGGTATCACAGACATTTAAAGAAAAGGAAAAGACAATTTGAGGGACGGTCAAGAGGAAAGAAGTGGACAAAGATGTGTTATTGTGGTCGAGTGCATGCTTCCTTTGTTATGTTGTTGTTGTTTGTCTCTTTTTGTCTCTTATGTGATGCATATGTGATGTTATATAGAACCAATACTGTTGTACGGATGCGAGGCGTGGACAGTCAACAAACAAAGCCAGAACAAGATTGAGGCAGCCGAGATGTGGTTTCTCAGAAGAATGTTGAGAGTTCCATGAACAGCAAAGAAAACAAACAAGACAGTCTTGTAGGACGCAGACACAAGTAGATCACTCATAAGGAAGATTAGGAAAAGACAGGCAACATTTATAGGCCATTTCATGAGGAAAGGGGATTTGGAGCACCTGGTCACAACGGCAAAGCTGGAGGGAAAGAGAGCACCGGGTAGACCCAAGGAGAAAATGCTGGACGGACTTGCAGAGTGGCTGGGGACGAGGAGGGTAGGGGAGATGCTAGGGGCAACGAGAGATAGAGACAGATGGAAGTCCATGATCGCCAACGCCATGCGGCAGGGCACCTGATGATGATGATGATGATGTGATACACACACACACACACACACACACACACACACACACACACACACACACACACACACACACATAAATATATATATATATATATATATATATAATTTTTGTACTAAATATCTGGTCTTCTTGGTGTGTGACGCGGGAGGTCAGTTTATGTTAGGGGGCTGCTAGTGTTTCAGCTGTTTCATTTTGTTGTTGCTGTTGTTGTCTTTCCTTTTGTTTGTTTATTTGTTTGTTTGTTTACGTATTTGTTTGTTTGTTTGTCTGTCTGTCTGTCTGTTGTCTCATTTGTGTGTTTGACTATTATTTTCAAACACTGGATTAAGATATACTTTTCAGTATAATGATACGTAGGGCCTCAGGACCTTGCCAACACATACATCTCATGTGCAGGCTTAAGGTGTATGCTATGCTTCAGTTTGGATCTTCTCCACCACACACCATCAATGGCGTCGGCGCATTCAGTCCGAGACTGCAGATGTCATCTTCAGAAACTGAAACAAAAACTGGGTCAGGTTACCTGTCTGTATAATTATATTTTTCTGTTCATTTTAGAAAACAAGTTGCGCTGTCCATTCTCCTAAGCTCTCAGTTGTTATGCAATCACAAAAGCGTTGTTGACAGAGTCTAAAATTCAGGACACAAATATGTAAGACGATTTTTGTTTCCTTTTTCAGGTGATCAAACTCTAGAGAATTTCTTGTTGATAGAGAGAGAGACAGAGAGACAGAGAGACAGACAGACAGACAGACAGACAGAGAGAGAGAAAGACACAGAGAGACACAGAGAGACAAAGACAAGCAGACAGACAGAAAAACAGACAGAGACAGACAGACAGACACACAGACAGAGAGACAAACAGACAATGAAACAAAATGGCAGACAGACAGACAGACAGACAGAGAGACAAACAGACAATGAGACAAAATGACAGACAGACAGACAGACAGACAGACAAACAGACAATGAGACAAAATGACAGACAGACAGACAGACAGAGAGACAAAAAGACAATGAGACAAATTGACAGACAGACAGACAGAGAGACAAACAGACAATGAGATAAAATGACAGACAGACAGACAGACATACAGACAGAGAGACAAACAGACAATGAGACAAAATGACAGACAGACAGACAGACAAACAGACAATGAGACAAACAGACAATGAGACAAAATGACAGACAGACAGACAGACAGACAGAGAGGCAAACAGACAATGAGACAAAATGACAGACAGACAGACAGAGAGGCAAACAGACAATGAGACAAAATGACAGACAGACAGACAGACGGAGAGACAAACAGACAATGAGACAAAATGACAGATAGACAGACAGACAAACAGACAATGAGACAAAATGACAGACATACAGACAGAGAGACAAACAGACAATGAGACAAAATGACAGACAGACAGACAAACAGACAATGAGACAAAATGACAGACAGACAGACAGACAGAGAGGCAAACAGACAATGAGACAAAATGACAGACAGACAGAGAGGCAAACAGACAATGAGACAAAATGACAGACAGACAGACAGACGGAGAGACAAACAGACAATGAGACAAAATGACAGATAGACAGACAGACAAACAGACAATGAGACAAAATGACAGACAGACAGAGAGGCAAACAGACAATGAGACAAAATGACAGACAGACAGACAGACAGAGAGACAAACAGACAATGAGACAAAATGACAGACAGACAGACAGACGGAGAGACAAACAGACAATGAGACAAAATGACAGACAGACAGACAGACGGAGAGACAAACAGACAATGAGACAAAATGACAAAGACAGACATGACAGACGGACGACAACAGACAATGAGACAAAATGACAGACAGACAGCAGAACAGACATGACAGAGACGAAGACAGACAACAGAGACAAAGACATGAGACAAAATGACAGACAGACAACAGACAAACAGACAATGAGACAAAATGACAGACAGACAGAGACAACAAGACAATGAGACAAAATGACAGACAGACAGACAGAAACAGACAATGAGACAAAATGACAGACAACAGAAACAGACAATGAGACAAAATGGACAGACAGACAGACGAGCGAACAAACAGACAATGAGACAAAATGACAGACAGCAGACAGACAAACAGACAATGAGACAAAATGACAGACAGACCAGACAGAGAGACAGACAATGAGACAAATGACAGACAGACAGAAGACAAGACAATGAGACAAATGACAGACAGACAGACAGAACAGAGACAAATGCAGACAGAAGAGACAACAGACAGACAGACATGACAGACGACAGACAGACACAGACGACAAATGAGACAAAATGAGACAGAATGACAGACAGCAGACAAACAGACAAAGACAAAGAGACAGAAGACAGACAGACAGACAACAAGACAATGAGACAAAATGACAGACAGACAGCAGAGAGACAACAGACAATGAGACAAAATGACAGAGCAGACAGACAACAACAGACAATGAGACAAAATGACAGACAGACAGACAGAGACAAACAGACATGAGACAAAATGACAGACAGACAGACAGACGAGAACAAACAGACAATGAGACAAAATGACAGACAGACAGACAGAACAAACAGACAATGAGACAAAATGACAGACAGACAGACAGAGAAGACAAAACAGACAAGAGACAGAATGACAGACAGTGGACAGAACAGAGACAGACAAACAGACAATGAGACAAAATGACAGACAGACAGACAGACGGAGAGACAAACAGACAATGAGACAACAGACAGAAAATGACAGACAGAAACAAAAGCAAACAAAATGACAGCAGACGACAGACGAGAGACAAACAGACAATGAGACAAATGACAGACAGAAGACGACGAGACAAACAGACATGACAAAATGGACAACAGACAGACGGAGACAAACAGACATGAGACAAAATGCAGACAGACAACAGCGAAACAAAAGACAATGAGACAAAAGACAGACAACAGACAAGACAAGAGAAACACAGAAGGACAATGACAGACAGACAAAGAAAGACAATGAGACAAACAGACAGACAGACAGACGGAGACAAACGACAATGAGACAAAATGACAGACAGACGACAAACAGACAATGAGACAAATGACAGACAGACAGACGAGAACAGACAATGACAAATGACAGACAGAAGACAAACATGAGACAAAATGCAGAGACAAGAGACAACAGCAGGACATGACAGACAGACGAACAGACAAAAGACATGAGACAAAGACAGACAGACAGACAGACAGAGACAAAGACAGAGACAAAATGAACAGACAGACAGAAGACAAACAGACAATGAGACAAATGAGAACAGAAACAGAACAATGACAGGACAGACAGACAACGACAATGAGACAAAATGACAGACAGACAGAGAGAAACAGACATGAGACAATGAGACAGACAGACAACAGACAATGGACAATGACAGACAGCACGAGGACAAACAGACATGAGACAAAGACAGGCAGCAGACAACAGACAATGAGACAAATGACAGCAGACAACAGAACAGACATGAGACAAAAGACAGAAGACAAGAAAAGACATGGACAAAGACAGCGACGACAGACAAGAGACAAAATGACAGACAGAAGACAGACGACAAAGACAAGACAAAGACAGACAGAGACAAAGACAATGAGACAAATGACAGACAGACAGACAGACAGACAACAGACAATGAGACAAATGCAGACAGACAACAGACAAACAGACAATGAGACAAATGACAGACAGACAGACGAAGACAAACAGACAATGAGACAAAATGACAGACAGCAGAACAGACAAACAGACAATGAGACAAAATGACAGACAGACAACAGACAAACAGACATGAGACAAAATGACAAGACAGACAGAAGACAGACAGAAGAGACAAACAGACAATGAGACAAAATGACAGACAGACACGACAACAATGAGACAATTGCAGAAGACAGACATACAGACATTGGACACGTATGGAAGGACCGACAGGATGTGACTGAGCAAATTGATCGATGGTTACAGACGGACAGAGAGATGCAGACAGACAGACAGAGAGACAAAACAGACAAGAGACAAAATGACAAGACTAGACAGACAAACAGACAATGAGACAAAATGACAGACAGACAGACAGAGAGACAGACAATGAGACAAAATGACAGACAGACAGAGAGACAAAAGACAATGAGACAAAATGACAGACAGACAGACAGACAATGAGACAAAATGACAGACAGACAGAGAGACAGACAGACAATGAGACAAAATGACAGACAGACAGACGAAGACGACAATGACAATGAGACAGAATGACAGACAGACAGACAGACAGACAAACAGACAATGAGACAAATGACAGAAGACAGACAAACAGACAATGAGACAAAATGACAGACAGACAGACAGAAAACAGGACAATGAGACAAAATGACAGACAGGCAGAAGACAAACAGACAATGAACAAATGACAGACAGACAGACAAACAGACAATGAGACAAAATGAAGACAGACAGACAGACAGAGAGACAAAGACAAGAGACAAATGACACGACAGACAAAATGACAGACAGACTGAGAGGAGAAAGGGGAAGAGAGATGGAGAGATATGTGTGAACTATTCGTGTGTGTGTGGAAGGGGGGTGTACGCGCGCACGCGCGTGTGTGTGTGTATGTGTGCGCGTGTGTGTGTATGTTTGTGTGTGTGTGGGTGTGTGTGGTGTGTCTGTGTGTGTGTGTATGCGTGAGTGTGTATGTATGCGCGCGTATGTGTGTGTGTCTGTCTGTGAAAGTGTTATGAGTGTGTATATGCGTGTGTTTGTGTTGTGTGTGTGTGTTTGTTTGTTGTGTGTGTTGGGGTGTGTGTGTGTGTGTGTGTGTGTGTGTGTGTGTGTGTGGATTTATGTCTGAGTGTGTGTATGCGTATATGTGTGTATGAGTTGTTAATGCGTGTGTATGTGTGGTGTGCGTGCGTGCATGTGTGTGCGTGTGTGCTGTGTGTGTGTGTGTGTGTGTGTGTGAGAGACAGAACAGACAACAGAATAGAGAGAGTGTGGGTGTGTGTGTGTGTGGTGTATGAAATGGACGTTTGAAATGTGTAGTGTGTGTGTGTGTGTGTGTGTGTGTGTGGTGTTGTGTGTGGTGTGTATGTGTGTGTGTGTAGTGTGTGTGTGTATGTGTGTGTTTGTGAGTGTGTGTTGTGTGTGTGGTGTCTGTGTGTTGCTGCTGTGTTGTGTTTG
>JAPXFY010005344.1:0-2500 GCA_030674185.1 Monoplex corrugatus | reverse complement strand
TGAACGGGTGAAGGGGTGAAAGGGTTAAGGTTTTGCTTTGCTGTCATGGTCTGACAATGCGGGATGCTGGCGGATAGGGTGAGGGAGTCAAAAGGGTTAAGGTTTTGCTTTAATGACATGGCTGACAATGCGGGATGCTGGCGGATAGGGTGAGGGAGTCAAAGGGTTAAGATTTTGCTTTACTGACATGGCTGACAATGCGGGATGCTGGCGGATAGGGTGAGAGAGTCAAAGGGTTAAACAAACTTTTTGTGTCATATGAAACAACCCCATGAGTTTTGAAGTCATCACTCTTTCCTTCTTTTTAATTAAACCGAACACACAAACACAACTACACACAACACAATTAGCGGTCTTTATTGTTCAGTTCGGGACGTGCTTAACAGGAAACCGTCACACTCGGACAATCCCATCTTGCGCTCCACCCGTCACTAACAATAACTAACAGGCAGACACCTTCAGCCTGTGCAAAAAGCTTATTCGTTGGCAAGGTCTTGAAATGGGAAGAAAGGAGAACTTGATCCATGAATTTTTTTTTTTATATATATATTGTAGTTAAAACACCAACAGAATGATTGGAGTTTCAAAACGGAGAGCAAGCAGATCAGTAAGTTATGCAACTGGCCAGGATTGAACTGTAAACCTCCAATGCTGAGTACACAGCCCTATCAACAGGGCCAAGCGGCGCGTCAGAGTGAAGAGGGGGGAAGAAGTACACAACAGGTGATCAGTGAAAGCGAGCTGTTGACAGTGTTGTTCTACCCGTCATGCTCCCTGACAAGTGGAATGTTTTCACTGGGTTTTACCGTCAGCTTGCTTTTCTTCTGCTGTCTTGAAATACAGGCTGGGTGCATTTGGTTCTTTCTGTCTGTGTCTCTGTTGTCTGTCTGTCTGTCTGTCTGTCTGTCTGTTTCTGTTGTCTGTCTTCTGTTCTGTGTTGTTGTTTCTGTCTTTTCTCTGTTTCTGTTTCTGTCTGTTTCTGTGTCTTTGTCTGTCTGTCTGTTTAATTGTTTCTGTCTCTGTTTGTTTCTGTCTTTTCTCTGTTTCTGTTTCTGTTGTGTCTTTGTCTTTGTCGTCTAATTGTTTCTGTCTCTGTCTGTTTGTTACTGTCTCTGCCTCTGTTTCTGTCTGTCTCTGTCTTGTTTTCCTTTTCTGTCTCTGTCTGTCTGCCTGTCTGCCTATCTGTCTGTCTTGTCTTCATCTCAGTATCTGCGTCTCTCTCTCTATTCTCTCCCATATGTATGTATGTATGTATGTATGTCTTTCTCTCTACTCTTTCTCTCTCTCTCTCTCTCTCTCTTCTCTCTCTTCTCTCTCTCTCCACTCTCTCCCTCTGTCTCCCTCTCTATCTCCCTCCATCTGTCTTTTCTCTCTTCCTTGTCTTGCTCTGCTCTCTTGTGTATTCTCTTCTGTCTCTTTCTTTCACTCTTCCTCTCTCCCTCTCTCTCAGACACACATACACACTCGCACCCACGCAGTGGACACACGCACACCCACACCACACACCACACACGTACGTACACACACATACACACAGACGTACGCATGAACGTTCGTATACACAAACAGAGCAGCATTGCTAAATTCTAATCTTATCTTTCTGTGCTGATGGATACGTCTATAGATTCAAGAAATAAGTAGGCATACTCTCTCACTCTCTCTCTCTCTCTCTCTCTCTCTCTCTCTCTCTCTCTCTCTCTCTCTCTCTCTCTCTCTCCTGTGAGTGTATGCGTGTTTGCGTGTGTCAGTACACCGGTGAGAAAAGACAGCAAGAAAGATTTATTGTAGCTGTAACGCAGAAAACGATCTTCTCATAGTTATGGTCCTTTGTTGATAATAAGTGTCGAAACAACAAACATTTAATGCTTGTTCAGACCTATCAAAGACGACTGAAATGAAGTTAAGACTTGTAGTGGGCCTCCGTCAGTCGACGTCAACTAGGAATGATGAGCCTTAATGTCGTGTCGAGTTGACACACCTCTGGAGCAGTGTCTGGAGCTGTGGCTGGTATGGCCGATGCTGGAGAGGCGTGAAAAAAGAACGACAACCCGTTGAAGAAAAGAACGACAACCCGTATGAAAAAAGAAAGACAACTGGTATGAAAAAAGAACGACAATCCGTATGAAAGGAGAACGACAACCCATATGAAAAAAGAACGACAACCCGTATGAAAAGAGAACGACAACCCGTATGAAAAAAGACTATGAAAACAAGAACGACAACCCGTATGAAAAAGATGAAAAACGACGACAACCCGTATGAAAAAAGAACGACAACCCGTATGAAAAAAGAACGACAACCCATATGAAAAAAGAACGACAACCCGTATGAAAAAGAGAAAAACGAACGACAACCCGTATGAAAAAACGAACGACAACCGTATGAAAAAGAACGACAACCCGTATGAAAAAAGAACGACAACCCGTTCGAAAAAAAAACGACAACCCGTATGAAAAACGAACGACAACCCGTATGAAAAAAGATGAAAAACGAACGACAA
>JAPXFY010005343.1:12500-15222 GCA_030674185.1 Monoplex corrugatus | reverse complement strand
CCAAACTTTCTTTTTTATGTAAACAAGTAATTCAGACAAACACAAAAAAAAATTAGCAATGTGTAATTGTAATCACATAGTAAAAGAAAACCCAGCTCAAACTAGATTCTTTATACTTGGATAATTTCTGCGTGTACTTCACCTAAATCACCCAGTAAATCACGTGGCATACTCATTTTTGAGCCTGTGCAAAACCCCATATGCGCTGAAAAAGTCTTGAAATCGGAGGGGTTGGGGGAAGAAACGGGACCTTTTAAACACTAACCTGACACCAACAGAATAATTATAGAGCATCGTTTAGCACTTAACGTGTAAGCTCGCCTTAAGCCTGAGTTCTCGAAACTTCACCACATAAAAGTCAATATGTGTAACGGTTTCAATGAGTTTGGAGATTAGGGGCTTTTCATGAACGATTTATGATCGTTGTAAAAAGCAGGTTTTTGGCACGGCCTTGACTATTTTGTGATCTCACTGTTCACCTCTCCCTGTCTTGCATGTGTTTTGTGATCGTGGCAGTCTGGTGGGTTCAGCTGGCTGGGGTGAAGGGGTAGGGGGTGGAGATCGTTAGTCGGTGTGGTTTAATCCAAAAGACTTGAGTACCTTTATAGTGGTGCTGGGGGGTGCTTAGCTTTGCCACCCACTGACACACATGCACAATATACATTTTCACACACACACACAGAAAACACACACGCACGCACACAAACACACACATACACACATTCACACTACACACGCATACAACGCACACACACAACGCACACAAACACACACACACACACACACACACAACACGCACACGCAACACAGAGCCACACACACATGCACATACACACACCACATGCATACAACACATACACACTGTCTCTGTGTGTCTTTCTCTGTCTCTCTCTTTCTCTGTCTGTCTGTCTGTCTGTCAGTCTGTCTGTCTGTCTGTCTGTCTATCTCACTCTCTCTCTCTCTGTCTCTTAATGTCTCTCTCTCTCCTCAAAAACGTCTAAAAGCACTTATGTAAATATATGTAAAAAGAAATCTCTCTATCTATCTATGTATCTATGTATGTATGTATGTATGTATGTATGTATGTATGTATGTATGTATGTATGTATGTATGTATGTATGTATGTATGTATGTATGTATGTATGTATGTATGTATCTATCTATCTATCTATCTCTGTCTCTGTCTGTCTGTTTCTCTCTCTCTCTCTCTCTCTCTCTCTCCCTCGCTCACACTCTGTCACTCACGCACGCACATACACCCATGCACGCAAAAGCACACACACACACACACACACACCACACACACACACACACACACACACACACACACTCACACACACACACACACACACACACTCATACACACAGACACAGACACAGACAGACACACACACACAGACACACACACACACACGCACGCACGCACACACACACACACACGCACACACACACGCACACACATGCACACACACACTCACTTTAAAATTGTCTGAAAGCACTTCTTTGAACAGACCATAAAAGACATAATGAAACATCAAAACTGTGAAACGGTCTATTACTCAACAATAGAAGAAGTATGTCTCACACATCTACATATTCATCAACAATACAACACAGTGCAACACTGCAGTGAGAGAGAGAGAGAGAGAGAGAGAGAGAGAGAGAGAGAAAGAGAGAAAGAGAGAGAGAGAGAGTCAGAGACAGAGACAGACACAGGCAGAGGCAGAGACAGAGACAGACACAGGCAGAGGCAGAGAGACAGAGAGACAGACAGACAGACAGACAGAGACAGACAGACAGACACATAGACAAACAGACAAACAGAAACAGACAGAGAGACAGACAGGGAGAGAGACACAGAGCAAAAACAAAAACACATTTTGTTTTGGGAGTGGGTAATGTTATAAGTAAAATGATGCATTTTGCACATAGAGGATATAAAATGATACAAGTACACCACAGTGCCCATGGCGAAAATGATACCAATGAACAAGACAGAAAGGAACAAGAACAAGAAGAAAAACAAAAACAAGAACAAAAACAAGAAGAAGAAAGAAGAAGAAGAAGAAGAAGAAGAAAGAAGAAGAAGAAGAAGAAGAAGAAGAAAGAGAGAGAGAGAGAGGGAGAGAGAGACAGAGACAGAGAGAGAGAGAGAGAGAGAGACAGACAGACAGAGATACAACGAGAGAGAGACAGAGAGAGACAGACAGACAGACAGACAGGTAGACAGATAGAGAGAGAAGAGAAGGAGAGAGACAGACAGACAGAGAAGAGAAGGAGAGAGACAAACACAGAGACAGAGACAGAGAGACAAACAGAGAGTTGTCGAGGTTGTGTCCACATAATCATGGAAATCACAACACTGTAGAACAGGGCCAAGAAAAATATTACCGTGATTAAGAATAAGACGGATTGGGATTCAAACCCCAAACCTCCCCAGTCGTCAGACCGTTGTGCTGCTAGGTCGTTAAACCTACCCCCTCCCTTCATCTTCCCCCCTCCCACTTCCTGTGTTCTACTCTCTCTCTTCTCTCTCTCTCTCTCTCTCTTCTCTCTGTCTCTCCGTCTTTCTCTCTTTCTCTCCAATTCTGTCTCTTCTGCCTCTATCTCTGTCCCTGTTTCTCTCTCTTACATGTTGCGATCACTCTACTGGTGTTAGTTGTATAACTGATGTTGAGTTTTGATCCCACCTTTCCCTGTGGGGATGCCGGGGGCTCTTTC
>JAPXFY010005343.1:5000-10000 GCA_030674185.1 Monoplex corrugatus | reverse complement strand
TTCTTTGCCCCCGCGTGCTTATTAGTTCATCAAAAAAAAAAAAGTCTTTACATACAAAACCTTCTGCGAATATAATTCTCTTCGAGATTCTTTTTCATGTCTCAGATGAAGAAAATTGTATATGTTTGCCCTGACTGAACTTTTCCAGTCAAAGAGCTTTTCGCTTTAGTCTTCTGTTTGTTGGTTTCTGAGGCTGGAATGAGGCCACCTTCCCAAGATGTTTCTGCATTGCTGATGGGTCATGTCGGCGAAGTTCAGTAATATCTGTTCCGATACAAGACATGCAGGACACCACTGACTAATGGTCTCTCTCTCTCTCTCTCTTTTCTCTCTCTCTCTCTCTCTCTCTCTCTCTTTCTCTCTGTCTCTGTCTCTCCCCCTTCTCTCTCTTTCTCTCTGATTCTGTCTCTCTGTCTCTCTCTCTCTGTGTCTGTCTGTCTGTCTCTCTCTGTTACTCTGTCTCTGCCTCTCTCTCTCTCTCTTTGACTCTGTCTCTCTATCTCTATCTCTGTCTCTGCCTCTCTCTCTCTCTATCTGTATATCTATATATATATATATATATATATCGATCTGTCTATCTATCTATTTATCTACCTATCTATCTGTCTGTCTATCTATCTATCTATCTATCTATCTTTCTCTCTGACTCTGTCTCTCTCTCTCTCTCTTTTACTATTGTTATCAATATTAATAATCCCTTGGCTCCATGGTGTAGTTGTTAGCGCAACCAACTACCGAATGCAAAGTTGTGAGTTTGAATCTCCATAACTACTCTAGGAGTCAGGTCAGACAAATAGGTCTGCTACTGGCAAGCTGTAGCCCAGTACTACCTGTCACAGCAGGAGACTTGGAGAGGGGATTGGCGCCACCAAGGATTAACCTAAGCCCACAGAAAAGATATGAGAGACACTATAGCCAACAACATACCGGATTGGTCGGGGCCCGGGTTACAAACGACCGCGCTTACCACTGACAAGCACCAGGGTGGAAGTGAAAAGTCAGCTACTGGGGCAAAGACATCATTCAAACTGCCAACGGAAAAAGCTACCATTGGAACCTGGAATGTCCGTACACTCCATCAGTGCGGCAAAGTAAAAGAACTAGAACACGAGCTGAGACGCTACCAATGGGACATTGTGGGTATATCGGAAGTAAGATGGACAGGCTTCGGAGAAGCAATCACAGAGGAAGGACACAAGATGTGGTACAGTGGCGAAGAGTCACTACATGAAAATGGCGTAGCTTTCATCGTACGCAAAGAAGTCATTGGATGCATCATGAGCTGCACGCCTGTCAACAGCAGAATCATCAGCATTCGGGTGTCAGCCAAACCAAAGAACATCACCATCATACAAGTGTATGCTCCAACTACCAGCCACGAAGACCAGGTGGTTGAAGAATTCTATGAGAAAATAGAAGACACCATCGGAAAAGCCCCCAGGAAAGACATCATCATAGTTCAGGGGGACTTCAACGCCAAAGTCGGCCCAGATGCCTACAAAAACTGGGCTGGAACAGTGGGTCAATTTGGCACAGGGGAAACTAATGACAGGGGACTTCGCCTTCTGGAGTTTGCCTGCACCCAACGGCTCACCATTGCCAACACCCTCTACCCCCACAAACTGTCAAGAAGAACAACCTGGCATGCGCCGAACGGAAAGACTCACAACCAGATCGACTTTGTCCTCACACCGCGGCGCTTCAAATCAAGCATTAATAAAGCAAAGACGAGGACATACCCTGGAGCTGATATAGGCAGCGACCACGACCTCGTGCTGCTCACAATGAAGATCAAATTGAAAAAGAAGTACCAAGCTGCGCAGCCACGCATCAAGTTTGACCTGGAAAAGCTAAAAGATCCAGAGATAGAAGAGGCATTCCAGGCACAGCTCGGGGGGCGGTTCGCGGCACTCAACTTCCTGGACAGCGACATCAACGACCTCACAAACAACTTTGGTGAGGCAGTCCGCGAAACAGCAGAGGAAGTACTGGGGCGACAGAGGAAGAAACACCAAGCATGGATCTCAAATGACATCCTTGACCTCTGCGACAACAGAAGATCACTGAAGAAGACGAAAAACTCCAGCCCTGAAGAAGCCGCACAGTATCGTAAAACCAACAACCTTGTAAAGAAGAAAATGATTGAAGCCAAAGAACAATGGATCAACAACCAGTGTGAGAACATCGAGAAAGGCATGAAAAAAGGAAACAGCAAACATGCCTTCACCACACTGAAAAACCTTACCAAGACGCAGCAAAACAGATCGTCAGTCATCGAGGATACCTCAGGCGAGCTGCTGACAGAAAGCTCCGCTGTTCTGAACAGATGGACGCAGTACTGCCAAGAACTATACAACTACCCAATACAGCCAGATGACAGTTTGTTTCAGGGGGACTCAACACCATTGAGGGAATCCTCACCGCTACCAGTGATGAGAGAAGAAGTGGAAGAAGCCATCCGCAGCCTACCAGCAGGGAAATCACCTGGAGCAGACAATATCCCAGCAGAGCTGCTCAAACATGGAGGGAATGATTTGGTCACTCGTGTAACATCGATTTGTCAGAAGATCTGGGAGACAAAACAGTGGCCCACAGAATGGACTCAATCACTCATCATCCCCCTGCCCAAAAAGGGAAATATGCGCCAATGCCAGAACTACAGAACAATAAGTCTCATTAGCCACACCAGCAAGATCATGCTCAGAGTCATATTGAATCGACTGAAGAAAGAAGCGGAAGAACACCTTGCGGAAGAACAAGCTGGATTTAGGGCGGGCAGAAGCACAGTAGAACAGATCTTCACCTGCCGGATAATGATGGAGAAACATCTGCAGCATCAGAGAGACCTGTTCCACAACTTCATAGACTTTAAAAAAGCATTCGACAGGGTGTGGCATAAGGGTTTGTGGCAGGTGCTAAGAAAGTTTGGCATAGAGGAAGGTCTCGTCCAAACCATCCAGGCGCTGTATAACACTGCCAGCAGCGCAGTTCTCCTCAACAACCAGATAGGGGACTACTTCAAGACCACAGTTGGAGTCCGTCAAGGCTGCCTACTCTCTCCCGTGCTGTTCAATCTCTTCCTGGAGAACATCATGCGTGAAGCCCTCCATGACTTCCACTCCACTGTCTCCATCGGAGGAAGAACCATCAACAACCTGAGGTTCGCAGATGACATCGACCTGATGGGAGGCAGCAACGAAGAACTACAAGACCTGACCATGAGACTGGAAGAAAGTGCAGGTGCACACGGAATGGAAGTGAGCACAGAAAAAAGCAAAGTCCTGGTCAACAGCACAACCAACACCCATGCTGAAATCTACATGAACGGGCAACAGCTTGAAGAAGTGGACGCTTTCAAATACCTTGGCGCCACTCTCACCAAAGACGGTCGCTCTACAACAGAAATCAAGACCAGACTAGCGATCGCAACAGCAGCAATGGTAAAGCTAAACAAGATCTGGAAGAGCAGAGAGATCGGCTTTCCATCGAAGATGAAGCTGTACAAGTCCCTGGTGCTCCCCATCCTGCTGTATGGATGCGAGAGCTGGACCATGACAGCAGAGACCACCAAGAGAATCCAGACGTTTGAAACTAAATGCTTCAGGCGCTTGCTCGGGATCTCTTGGCAAGATCGGAAGACAAACGACTTTGTGTGGAGCCAAATAACAACACTCGCAGGCCCACAAGAACCCCTCCTGGCAACAGTCAAGAACAGGAAGCTGTCGTGGTTCGGGCATGTCACACGCCACAACTCACTGCCCAAAACGGTCCTCCAGGGTACACTGGGAGGCGGCAGACGAAGGGGACGACAAGCCAAATGCTGGATGGACAACATCAAAGAATGGACCAGGTTGGATGGCCCCACGCTGGTGCGACAGGCGGAGGACAGGGCCGGTTGGCGACGGCTGGCTTCAAGAGTGTCTCTCATCTCTCCTCTACGCCCATCACGGGCAGGAGAATGATGATGATGATGATGAACTACTCTAAAAAAGTCATTGTGTGATTTGTTTTGCCCTAATCGGCTCCCATCTAGAGCTGAGTGGCCACACAGTCGATTCTCATTCACTTCAAGGATGCGCCACTGAGGGTGAGGTTCAAATCTCCTGACCAACGCAGCAGATGTCTGTATCTCTCGGGCCCGGTTGACGCCATGGATATATCATAATAGGAAGCGTAGAGTACAGCCCTGTCACGAAGTCTCAATCCTAGATGGAACACCATAGTATCATGATTATCATCCTCATCACCATCATCGTCATGGCATTGAAAAACAAGTACTGCCCAAGCTTCTGTGTCCATTAAGATGGCATAGAAAATGGGGAAAAAAACAACAACAAACAAACAACAAACAACAAACAAACAAACAAACAAACCAAACCAAACCAAACAAAACCAAACAAAACCAAAACCACAGCAAAACCAAAGCAAAGCAAAACAAAACAAACAAACAAAATCCTTTGGCTGCAGAGCCAGATTGAGTGAGTATTCATTCTCTTTGTAAGCAGATCACCACTACGTAATGTTTCTTCTTCTTTCGTGTCACTGTCATGAACATGAACTGGCATGTTGTATAGAACCGATAATGTTATATGGTTGTGAGGCGTGGACAGTCAACAAGCAAAACCAGAACAAGATTGAGGCAGCCGACATGTGGTTTCTAGGAAGATTGTTGAGAGTTCCATGGACAGTAAAGAAAACAAACGAGACAGTCTTGATGGAGGCAGACACAAGAAGATCATTCATAAGGAAGATTAGGAAAAGACAAGTAACATTTAAGGCCATTTTAAGAGGAAAGGGGAATAACAGACCTGGTCACAACGGGAAAGCTGGAAGGAAAGAGAACACCAGGTAGACCAGGGAAAAATATTGGACGGACTTGCAGAGTGGCTGAGGACAGAGAGGGTGGAAGATGTGCTTGCGACAACAAGGGACAGATGCATATGGAGGGCCATCATCGCCAACGCCATGTGGCAGGGCACTTGATGATGGTGATCATGAAC
>JAPXFY010000534.1:42500-47500 GCA_030674185.1 Monoplex corrugatus | reverse complement strand
AATTTACACACACACACACACACATACACAAACACACACACATACGCATTGCCACTCGCGCGCACGCACAAACACACATACGCACACACAATCACCACACGCACTCTAATTAATGGGTCAACAGAGATTTTCTTTGAAAAAAAACTATTTAAACGGTACAGCCTGGCTTTCCCCTCTGTCCGTCACTCATTTAACAGAGTAAACAACAGACTGCTGAGCGCTGGTAGGTCCCAAAAATGGCGGCCACTGTCAGCTCGGCCTTGGAGTTTTCTGTGTGATGGTGTAGTAGGGAGTGATGACGTGTGTGTGTGTGGCTGCCGATACGTGTTGTTAATTTGTTTTTTCTCTCTCTTCTCTCTGTCTGTCTCTCTCCTCCCCTCTCTCTCTGTTTTGGAGGGTCCCCTTCCTCTCTCCCCTTCTGTGGGGGGAGGAAGGGGGAGGGGGCGATGTCTTTGTTGTGTGTTGTTGTTGCAGGCTTTTGTGTGTTTCCTTTAAGGAAGGGGGGGGAGGAGGAGGGTGGCAGGCACGGACTGGATTCACGATTTGCATTGTGTTTGCCAATTGCGTGACTGATTTTATTGATTTGGTTCGGTTTTTACGTCGACACCCACCGGAGGTGATATGGCCAACGGGGATAACCATCCCAGGAAAGCGGGGGGGAAGGGAGACCTATCTAATCCTATATTGACACCACCAGAACAACAATGATGTAAAGATAGGATGGTGAGAAGGCCAGTTTTAATGTAGCGCACCCCGGGATTCGAACCCACAAACATTAGCATGTGAATCCGATGCTCAATTGCATTGCACGACATTCTCAATTTTCAGTTTATAACCCCCTCGCGAAACCAAGGAAAAGCCCCAGGACCAGACAACATTACTACAGAGATGATTGAAGCCCTGGAGGAAGTTGGCATAGAAAAAATAACAGTCCTCCTAAATGAAATTTACGACACTGGAAAAATCCCAAAGATATGTCAAAATCAATTTTCATTGCACTTCCAAAGAAGACAAGGGCTATAGAATGCGAAACTCCATCGCACAGTCAGTTTGATGAGTCATGTAACAAAAATCCTGTTAAGAATTATCATGATGAGGACAAGGAATAGAATCAAAAGAGAAATAGCAGAAGAACAGTGTGGATTTGTGGAGGGGAAAGGAACTATTAATGCCATATACATCCTAAGAACTATCATAGAGAGGTCAATTGAGATGAATAAGGATTTGTATTTATGCTTTGTTGACTTATACCAAGGCTTTCGATCAGGTACGACATGAAGAATTGATCAACTAACTGGGAGACTCAATGATGATGGAAAAGATCTACGAATAATCAGGAATATGTACTGGGAACAAACAGCTGCAATGTGAATAGAAGACAATGTAAGCTCTTTCTAAACATCAAAAGAGGAGTCAGACAGGGTTGTGTTTCTGTCACCAGATCTGTTTTCACTTTACAGCGAAAACATCATGAGAAAAACCTAGAAAGAAGATCCTGGATTAAAAGGTTGGAGGGAAAATGATAAACAACATTCGATACGCAGATGACACCGTGCTAATTTGCAGAAATGAAAGGGACCTACAAAACCTTGTGAATATTCTAGAAATAGAAAGCACTGTTCAGTACTCCCTACCCTATCCACCAGCATCAGCACTGTCAGCACTACCTCACCCTATCCACCAGCATCCAGCACTGTCCGCACTCCCTCACCCTATCCACCAGCATCCAGCAATGTCGCACTCCATCACCCTATCCACCAACATCCAGCACTGTCAGTTCTCCCTCACCCTATCCACCAACATCCAGCACTGTCAGTACTCCCTCACCCTATCCACCAGCATCCAGCAATGTCAGCACTCCCTCACCCTATCCACCAACATCCAGCACTGTCAGCCATGACGACAAAGCAAACTTACCATTTCACTCCCTCACCTATCCACCAACATCCAGCAATGTCAGCACTCCCTCACCCTATCCACCAGCATCCAACACTGTCAGCACTCCCTCACCCTATCCACCAACATCCAGCACTGTCAGTACTCCCTCACCCTATCCACCAACATCCAGCAATGTCAGTACTCCCTCACCCCTATCCACCAGCATCCGCAATGTCAGCACTCCCTCACCCTATCCACCAACATCCAGCACTGTCAGCACTCCCTCACCCTATCCACCAGCATCCAGCACTGTCAGCCATGACGACAAAGCAAACTTACCATTTCACTCCCTCACCCTATCCACCAGCATCCAGCACTGTATCCATGACGACAAAGCAAACTTACCATTTCATCCCTCACCCTATCCACCAACTTCCTCATGAAGCTGGTGGATAGGGTGAGGAAGCCAGAGTGTTCTGCTTTTGCAGTTGGCGGTGTAGGATGCGGGGATGAAAGGGTTAAAATGGAGGAATACTAAGGGACGTGGATGTGGGGTGTGGGTGGTGGTGGTGGGGTGTGGGTGTGGTTGATGTGGAGGGTGTGGGGTGGTGTCAGGGTGTGTGGGTGGTGTGGTAAGTATGGGTGGTTGTGGGGTGGTGTGATTGAGGGGGTGTTGTGGGTGTAGTTGGGAGTGGTGGGTGGTGGGGAGGTGTGCGGTCTGGGTGGTTGTGTGGTGGTGGGTGGTGGTGGAGGTGTGAGATGTGTGGTTGGTTGGTGTGTGAGTGATGTATGTGTGGGATGGGTGTTGTGGTTGGTGTGATGTGGGTGGTGTGGGTGCTGGTGTGGGTGTGTGTTGTGTTGGTTTGTGAGGTGTGGAGGTGAGTGGTGTGGGTGGTGGTGGTTGGGATGTGGGTGGTGTTAGTGTCCATGTGCATGGGTGGTGGGGTGGGTGGTGTGGATGTGGGTGGTGAGGTGGTGGGTGTGGATGGTTGTGGTGTGGTTGTCGTTGATGTGGTGTGGTAGTGTGGGTGGTGTGGGTGTCCGTGTTGGGCTGTGGGTGGTTGTGGTGTGTGTGTGGTGTGTGTGTGTGTGTGTGTGGTGTGGCGATGTGGGTGTGTGGTGGTGGGGTGGTGGTTGAGGTGGTGTTGTGGGTGTAGGTGGTGGTGTTTGGTGTGGGTGGTGTGGGGTGGATTGGGTGGTGGAGGTGGTGGAGGTGTGGGTGTTTGGTGTTTGGTGGTGTATGCGTGGGTGGGGTGGTGGTTGGGATGTGGGTGGTGTGGTGTCTGTGGATGGTGTGGGTGTGGTGTGGTGTGGTGTGGGTAAGTGGTGTGGGTGTGTGGATGTGGGTGGTGGTGGTGGTGGGGTGTGGGTGTGGTTGATGAGGTGTGGGGGTGTGGGGGTGGTGTGGGTGTGGTGGTTGTGGGGGGTGGTGTGGTGTTGGGTGTGGGTTGTGGTTAGGTGGTGTGGGGGTGTGGGTGGTTGTGTGGGGTGGGTGGTGGTGTGGGTGGTGTGGGGTGTGGTGTGGTGGTGGTGTGGTGGGGGTGGTTGTGGTGTGGTTTTGGGTGTGGTGTGGGTGTGTGGGGTGGTGTTGGGGGTGGATGGTGGTGGAGGTGTTGGTGGTTGAGGTGTGGGTGTGCATGATTGTGGGTGTGCGTGGTGTGGAGATGTGGGTGTGTGGTGTGGGTGTGGGGTGTGTGATTGAGGGGGTGTTGTGGGTGTTGGCAGTGGGTGTGGGTGGTGTGGAGGTGTGCGTCTGGGTAGTGGTGGTGTGTGGTGGTGGTGGAGAGGTGGTGTGAGAGGTGTGGGTGGGTGGTGGCTGGGTGGTGCATGTGTGGGTGTTGGTGTGGTTGGTGGTGTGTGGATGGTGTGTGAAGTGTAGAGGTGTGGGTGGTGGGGTAGTGTGGGTGTTTGGGATGTGGGTGGTGTGAGTGTCCGTATGGATGGTGTGGGTGGTTGGGATGTGGGTGGTGTGAGTGGTCCGTGTGTATGATGTGGGTGGTGGGGTGTGGGTGTGGTTGATGTGGATGGTGTGGATGGTGTGTGTGGTGTGTGTGTGAGATGTGTGGGTGGTGGGTGGTGTGGGTGGTGTGAGTGTCCATGTGAATGGTGTGGTGTGGTGTGGGTGTGGGTAATGTGGAGGTGTGGTATCGTAAATGTGGGTGGTGTGAGTGTCCGTGTGAATGGTGTGGGTGTTGATGGTGTGGGTGCGGATGATGTGGGTGTGGGTGGTGTGGGTGTATGTGATGTGGGTGTTGGTATGGGTGGTGATGGTGTGGGTAGTGTGGATATGGGTAGTGGGGTTGTGGGTGGTGGGATGTGGGTGTGGGTTATGTGGTGTGGGTAGTGTTGGGTGGGGTGATGTGGGTGTGGGTGTAGTTGGTGTGGTAGTTGGTGGTGTGGGTGGTGTGGAGGTGTGGGTTTGTGTGGGTGTGGGTGGTGTGGGTTGTGGGTGGTGAGGATGTGGGTTATGTGGGTGTGGGTGGTGTGGGTGGTGTTGGTGGTGGGGTGTGGGTTTGGGTGGAGGTGTGGTTGTGGGTTTTTTGGGGTTTGTGGGTGGTGGGTAGTGTGTTTGTGGGTGGTGGGTATGGGTGTGGTGGTGTGGATGTTGGGTGGTGTGTGGTGTTGGTATGGGTCGTTCGGTGTGGGTGTGGGTGGTTCGGTGTGGTGGTGTGGAGGTGTGGGTGTTGGGGGTGGGGTGGTTGAGGGGTGGGTGTGGGGGATGGGTGGGTGTTTGTGTGGGTGATGTGGGTGTGGGTTTTGTTTGGGTGTGGGGAGTTGGGGGTGTGGGGTTTGTGGGTGTGGGTGTATGTAGGTTTGTGGGTGTGGGTGTATGTTTTGGGGGTTAGGGGATGTGGGGGTGTAGGGTGTGTGGGGCATATCGAACCTGGGACCTATCGAACCTGGGACTATCGAACCTGGGACGTATCAAACCTTACTCGAAAAAAAAATTACTATCAACTGTTTTAACTTAAGGAATATGTAATCCAGTTACAGACTGTGTCAATGCACTGCGCGGTTTGATTTTTGTCACCAACCCTTCATCACCGCCTTCAACAATTCTTGCCACAAACCCCGCCCAGGCAGTTCGACACTAGGTAATGGTGGGCGCTTCCAAACCAGCC
>JAPXFY010000534.1:35000-37500 GCA_030674185.1 Monoplex corrugatus | reverse complement strand
CCTGTCAAGCCTACTTGAGATCTATCTTCCCTCATGTACCCTCCGCTCTGCCTCCGATCCTCTGACTTTTCGCTTTCCACGCACTAAGCTCAATACCTATAGTCCACGAGCCTTCTCTGTTTCTGGTCCACTTTCCTGGAACAAACTTCCTCTCTCAGTCCGTCAGCAACCTACTTTTGTCTCCTTCAAGTCCGTTCTCAAAACTCACCTTTTCTCCTCTGCATAAAATCCTGACCTCACTCAATCCCCTCTGCAGCCTGTCTCCACTCGGAGGGGAATCACATTGTAATATATAATTGTATATAGTATGCTCTCTATAATTTTCCATTGCTTTTATTCTTTCTCCCCATTTATAGCCGTGTGCGTGTGCGTGTGCGTGTGCGTATGTGTGTGTGTGTGTGCGTGGCGTGCGTGCGTGCGTGCGTGCGTGTGTGTGCGTGCGTGCGTGTGTGTCTGTTTTAGCGCTTAGATTTGATTTTATCAAGATTTTGCGCTATATAAAATATTGTATATTATATTATATTATTACCTTTGCTTTCTATTTCTAGAATATTCACAAGGTTTTGTAGGTCCCTTTCATTTTCTGCAATTAGCACGGTGTCATCTGCGTATCGAATGTTGTTTATCATTTTCCCTCCAACCTTTTAATCCAGGATCTTCTTCTAGGTTTCTCATGATGTTTTCGCTGTAAAGTGAAAACAGATCTGGTGACAGAACACAACCCTGTCTGACTCCTCTTTTGATGTTTTAGAAAGAGCTTACATTGTCTTCTATTCACATTGCAGCTGTTTGTTCCCAGTACATATTCCTGATTATTCGTAGATCTTTTCCATCATCATTGAGTCTCTCCAGTTAGTTGATCAATTCTTCATGTCGTACCTGATCGAAAGCCTTGGTATAGTCAACAAAGCATAAATACAAATCCTTATTCATCTCAATTGACCTCTCTATGATAGTTCTTAGGATATATATGGCATTAATAGTTCCTTTCCCCTCCACAAATCCACACTGTTCTTCTGCTATTTCTCTTTTGATTCTATTCCTTGTCCTCATCATGATAATTCTTAACAGGATTTTTGTTACATGACTCATCAAACTGACTGTGCGATGGAGTTCGCATTCTATAGCCCTTGTCTTCTTTGGAAGTGCAATGAAAATTGATTTTGACATATCTTTGGGGATTTTTCCAGTGTCGTAAATTTCATTTAGGAGGACTGTTATTTTTTCTATGCCAACTTCCTCCAGGGCTTCAATCATCTCTGTAGTAATGTTGTCTGGTCCTGGGGCTTTTCCTGGTTTCGCGAGGGGGTTATAAACTGAAATTGAGAATGTCGTGCAATGCAATTGAGCATCGGATTCACATGCTAATGTTTGTGGGTTCGAATCCCGGGGTGCGCTACATTAAAACTGGCCTTCTCACCATCCTATCTTTACATCATTGTTGTTCTGGTGGTGTCAATATAGGATTAGATAGGTCTCCCTTCCCCCGCTTTCCTGGGATGGTTATCCCCGTTGGCCATATCACTCAGGTGGGTGTCGACGTAAAAACCGACACAAATCAATAAAATCAGTCACGCAATTGGCAAACACAATGCAAATCGTGAATCCAGTCCGTGCCTGCCACCCTCCTCCCTCCCCCCCCTTCCTTAAAGGAAACACACAAAAGCCTGCAACACAACACACAACAAAGACATCGCCCCCTCCCCCTTCCTCCCTCCACAGAAGGGGAGAGAGGAAGGGGACCCTTCAAAACAGAGAGAGAGGGAGGAGAGAGACAGACAGAGAGAAGAGAGAGAAAAAACTAGTTAACAACACGTATCGGCAGCACACACACACACGTCATCACTCCCTACTACACCATCACACAGAAAACTCCAGGCCGAGCTGACAGTGGCCGCCATTTTGGGACCTACCAGCGCTCAGCAGTCTGTTGTTTACTCTGTGTAAATGAGTGACGGACAGAGGGGAAAGCCAGGCTGTACCGTTTAAATAGTTTTTTCAAAGAAATCTCTGTTGACCCATTATTAGCGTGCGTGTGGTGATTGTGTGTGCGTATGTGTGTTTGTGCGTGCGCGCGAGTGCATGCGTATGTGTGTGTGTTTGTGTATGTGTGTGTGTGTGTGTGTGTAAATTTCGGCTCTCTCTTCCGCATACACACACACACACCATACGCAAAGGCACGCGCACACACACGCACGCACACATGCACGCACACACACACACGCACACACACACACACACACACACACGCACACACACACACACACACACACACACACACACACACACACCACACACACAGACAAACACAGAGATTCACGATTCACATAGTATGATATTTAGTCTGAAAAGATCATGGGCTTAAACATCAAATGTAAATGAACAAAGAAAAATGGGGTAACTCTAACCTAACCCTAACCCAAACTAACCTAACCTAACCCTAACCCTACCAAACCCTAACCCTAACCCTAACCCTAACCCTAATCCTAACCTAATCCTA
>JAPXFY010000534.1:25000-30000 GCA_030674185.1 Monoplex corrugatus | reverse complement strand
TGTAACCACTCGGAGTGAGGCTAGCATGTATAGGTTCGTGACCAAGGGGGTTAAGCCATGTCTCTGTGATAAAAGCAATGTCAACATGCTCATCTGCGATAAAATTAGCAATGATTTCGGCTTTGCCATCAGTGCATGTTGACTGAGCATTAAAAAGGCATAGTTTCAGCCTATCACAGTCATATAGTGGCGGCCGAGGTGGCGACGAAGGCGGCACCGGCGGGACAGAAGGCGAAGGCGGCACCATCAGGACAGAAGGCGAAGGCGAAGACGGCAGAGGAGGAGACGAAGCTTGCAGCAGCGAGGTCGAGGGCAGGGGCAGTGGAGGAGAAGAAGAAGCAGGAGACGACAACAACACACATATCACTGTAACAAAAGGAGGTAAAATCACAGAGAGAGAGAAAAACAAAAATAATGAAAAAATTGTCAAAGGACAGTATAGAGATGACATACTTAAATCTAAAAGCATAATGGTAATACACATAACCTGTCACTGTGAGTCGTATAATGCAATATGAAAACGCACGTCATCGTTGCTACAATTGTTACATTGCATGCAAAGAACATCCAACCGGATCAACTTGCAATCATCATCATCATGTGCCCTGCTGCATGGCGTTAGCGATCATGGCCCTCCATATGAATCCGTCCCTTGTCACTGCAAGTGCATCTCCCACCCTCTCTGTCCTCAGCCAATCTGCGAGTCTGTCCAATGTTTTCTGTCTGGGTGCACCTGGTGTTCTCTTTCCCTCCAGCTTTCCTGTTGTGACTAGGTGCTCTAATTTCTCTTCACTCATAAACTGTTCTATAAATGTAACTTATCTTTTCCCAATCTTCTTTATTAATGTTCTTTTTGTATTTGCATTCTTCAAGACTCTCTCGTTAGTTTTCTTTGCTGTTCCTGGAACTCTTCACATTCTTCTTAGAAACCACATTTCAGTTGCCTCTATCTTGTTCTGACTTTGCGTGTTGACGGTCCACATTTCACAATCGTATAACAGTACTGGTTCTACATAGCATTCAAGAACTCCCTTCCTGGTGTTAATTGATAGGCATTTGTTGGTAAGAACGCTTTTCATCTTCTTGAAAGCTGTTTTAGCTTGGCCGATTCTTTTGATTATTTCTGATGTGCATCTGCCGTCTTGGAATGAAGGAACCAAAAAGTGTAAAAGAGAGGAACTGGTCCATCTGAAATTTGATAATACCACCTGTAATGTTTGCATTGTATTCTTCAATTTTGTGCGTGTCTTTGAGCTCTTTTATGACAATGGGACTGTCTGGTGAAGTATTATGCATCTTACATTCATGAATATACATTTTAGCGAACAGTGTATTATGAAATATTACGAACCCCGTCCGTCTTGAACTGGTAGTAAGAAACTCTAGGGAGAGCCAGACAACAGAAAGTCCTTAGAGGAAAATCCTGGTCAAGCAAGTGTTTCGGCCATTAACTCCTGAATATACATTTCAGGGAACAGTGTATTATGAAATGTTATGAACCGTGTCCTTCATGAATTGGAAGTCTGCTCCAAATATGACAATAGTTTCATTGAGTTTCCATGAAAAGACAGACATCCTTCATTCTACAGTGTTTTTAATTTTTGCCAAAAGTATATTACAAGTTTACATTAAAAGACAGACATCCTTCATTCTACAGTGTTTTTAATTTTTGCCAAAAGTATATTACAAGTTTACATTAAAAGACAGACATCCTTCATTCTACAGTGTTTTTAATTTTTGCCAAAAGTATATTACAAGTTTACATTAAAAGACAGACATCCTTCATTCTACAGTGTTTTTAATTTTTGCCAAAAGTATATTACAAGTTTACATTAAAAGACAGACATCCTTCATTCAACAGTGTTTTTAATTTTGCCAAAAGTATATTACAAGTTTACATTAAAAGACAGACATCCTTCATTCAACAGTGTTTTTAATTTTTGCCAAAAGTATATTACAAGTTTACATTAAAAGACAGACATCCTTCATTCTACAGTGTTTCTAAATCTTGCCAAAAGTATACTACAAGTTTCACGTTAAAAAACAGGTATCTTTCATTCTGCGGTATTTTTAAATTTTACCAAAAGTATATTACAAGTTTCACGTTAAAAGACAGACATCTTAAGAGACAGATATCTTTTAGTCAACAGTTTTCCAAATTTTGCCAAATGTATACTACAATTTTCATATTAAAAACAGACATCTTTCAGTCAACAGTTTTCCAAATGTTGCCAAAAACATACTACAATTTTTATATTAAAAACAGACAACTTTCATTCAACAGTGTTTCCAAATTTTGCCAAAATTATACCACAAGTTTCACGTTAAAAGACAGACATCTTTCATTCAATGGTGTTTCATAATTTTGAAAACCTCTGCTCGTCAGTTTTTGGAACACATGTTACTGTGAAATAACATTAAAGAAATGAAAACCAAGTCCATTTTGACAAATTATAGCAGTCCGCCACGTAGGTTTTACTAAATCCATTAGTCATTATTACCTTACACCACCTACACGTATGGAAATCCATACGTGTAGGTGGTGTAAGGTAATAATGACTAATGGAAAACCAAGTCCAGCTGAACAGAAGCGTCTCATGCCAATGACAGTGAACTCTCTAATTACAATCGTTATTTGCCTACTGAAGGATTGCTGCCCTTGAGAGAGAGAGAGATAGACAGACAGACAGACAGACAGACAGAAAGAGAGAGAGAGAGAGAGTGAGAGAAAGACGGAGAGAGACAAAGAGAGAGAGACATACACACATAGAGAGACAGAGCAGAGAGAGAAAAACAAATCAAACAGAGAGAGAGAGAGAGAGAGAGGAGAGAGAAACAGACAGACAGACACACAGACACAGATACAGAGAGAGAGAGAGAGAGACGAGACAGGACAGACAGACAGACAGACAGAAGACAGAGAGAGTAGATACAGAGAGACGGACAGAAGAGAGCGAGAGCGAGAGAAGAGACAGAGAGAGACAGAGGAGAGGCAAGAGAGAGCAAAGAGAGAGGGGCGAGAAAGAAAAGGAGAAGAAGAGACTGAGAGAGAAAGAGAGAGGAAGAGAGAGAAGAGAAGAGAGAGAGAACTAAGAGAGAGAGGAAAGAGGAGAGAGAGAGAGAGAGAACAGAGAGAGAGAGAAAAGAGAGATGAGGGGAGAGAGAGTAAGAAGGAGAGATGAGAGAGAGAGAAAGAGAGAATGAGAGAGGAGAGAAGAGAAAGAGAGAGAATGAGAGAGAGAGAGAGAGAGAATGAGAGAGGAGAGAGAGAGAAGAGAAAGAGAGGAGAGAATGAGAGAGAAGATAGAGAAAGAGAGAGAGAGAGAGAAAAAGAGAGAGAGGAGGAGAGAGAGAGAGAGGAAAGAAGGCAGGAACAGAGAGGGAGAGGACGACAGAAGAGAGAGAGAGAGAATGAGAGAGGTGAGGGAGAGAGAGAGCAGAGAGAGAGAGACGAGAGCTAGGAGGAAAGAGAGCGAAGGGAGCGAGAGAGCAGCGAGAAAGAGATGAGAGAGCGAGAAGGAGAGAGAGAGAGATCGAGAGAGAGAGGGGAGAGAGAGGAGAGGAGAAAAAAACAGAGACAGATAACTAGAGAAGAGAGAGAGGAGAGAGAGAGAGAGAGAAGAGAGAGAGAGAGGAAGAGAGAGAGAGGAGAGAGAGAGAGAGAGAGAAGAGAGAGGGGACGAGAGGGAAGATGACGAAGGGGGTGTGAGAGAGAGAGGGAGAGAGAACAGAGGACGTAGCGAAGGAGATGAGGGATGGTAGAGAGAGAGAGGAAAAAAGAGAAGTGGAAACTGAAAGAGAGGAGAGAGAGAGAGAGGAAAGAGAGAGAGAGAGGAGAAGAGAGAGAGAGAGAGAGAGAGAGGAGAGAGAGAGATAAAGAGAGTGTCGTGTGCACAGGGTGATACGTGCACATGTTTTCGTGTGTGTGTGTGTGTGTGTGTGTCGTGTGTATGTGGTTATGTAAGCACGTGTTTTGTACGTTGCGTGCGGAAGGAAATTTTGTGTGTGCATGTGTGGTATGATTGAGTTTTTGAAAAACAGCCCACCCAAGTTGGAAACTAAAAGTAGACTGGGTTTACTGGAAGTTCGCCAAAAACCGCCTTCGGAAAAGGAACTGGAGAAGAAGAGAAGAAAAAGGAGAAGGAAAAGAAAAGAAAACGAAAAAAAAAAAAAAAAAAAAAAGAAAGAAGCGGAAAGAAAAGAAAGAAGAAAAAAAAAAGCGAAGTAGAAGAGAAAAAGAAGGAGAAGAAGAAGAAGAAAAAAGTAGATAAAGAGAGGAAGAGAGAAGAAGGAAAAAGAAGCGAAGAAAGGAAAAGAGAAGAATAGAGAGAAAAAAAAGAAGCGAAGTAGAAAGAAGAAAGAAGGAAAGGAGAAGAAGAAGAAGAAGAGAATAAAAGAGATAAAGGAGAGAGGAAAAGAAAGAAGAGAGAGGAAGAAGAAAGAAGAAGAAGGAGGAGAGGAATAAGGAGACGAAGAATAAGGAGACGAGGAATAAGAAAACGAAGAAGGAGGAGGAAACGAAGAAGAAGGAGACGAGGAATAAGGAGAGAAGAATAAGGAGACGAGGAGAACGAGAAGGAGGATACGAAGAGAAGGAGATGAAGAGGGAGTAGGAGACGAAGAAGGAGAAGGAAAAGAAAGAGGAGCAGGAGACGAAGAAGGAGGGAAAACGAAGGAGGAGAGAAAGAGTTAATATGAAGGTGTGTGGGTGTGGATGTTGTATGTTGTATGTGTGATGTGTGAGAGCTTGTAGAAATAAATGTAAGAAAAATATCACAATCTGTTAGTGCATGGTGAGAAGGAGAGGTCGGTGCGTGAGGACGAGTGCATGTTATATGTTGATGCGTGAGACATTAGTAACAAGATGCAGAGAGAGAGACAGAGACAGAAAGAGAAACAGTCAGACAGATGAGACGAGACAGAAGAACAGACAGAAGACACACCACACACCACACCAACACACAACAACACAGACAACAGACAACGAACGAGCAAAAGAC
>JAPXFY010000534.1:0-20000 GCA_030674185.1 Monoplex corrugatus | reverse complement strand
CTTTTTATCGCTTATCTTGTGTGTGTGAGTGGGGAGGGAGAAAGGGCTGAGGAAAATCAGTTATTGCTCATTGTGGTCGATAATGCTAGCAAATGCAAAACCACTTTTATTTAGTTTTGCAAAGTGGGAGGGTTATCAAACGAATAACGATGGTGCATGCATCATTATTCTGTCTGTCTGTGACACAGTACGTGAACAAGACTTTCTCAGCTTTTAATGGGTGGGTCTTAACCACATATTGGTCAAGTCTAGACTGTTTTCTTCTTTTTTTCTTTTTTTTTTTTTAGGATCATCGCACTTAGGGAAGTTACCATTGTTCTCCCCCCCCCCCCCTTTTTTTTTTTCGTCCCATTTTCTACGCCATCTTTAATGGTCACAGAAGCTGGCACAGTTTGTTTTTACCATGCAATGATGATGGTGTCGATGAGGATGATAATCATGATGCTATGAAGTTCCGTCTAGGATTGAGACTGCGTGACAGGGCTGTACTCTACGCTTACTATCATAATATATCCTGGTGTAAATCAGGCCCGAGAGATACCGACACCTGCTGTGCTGGTCAGAAGATTTGAGCAACATGTCAATGACGCATCTGTGAAGTGGATGAGACTCGACTGTGTAGTCCCAGTCTTCCCAATGAGCCCATGGCACGCCCAACTCTGGGTAGGAGCCAGTTAGAGCCAAAAAATACTACAATGATATAGTTTTAAAGGGACTGATGAGGATTGGAGCCCACAACCTTCCAGTCGGTAGTCCGTTGTGTTAACCACTAAACCACAGCGACTGGTGTAAGTCTGTAGACTGTTAAGAAGTCGCGAAGATTAAGTTTTGAAAGGTCACACAGATAAAAATAAAAAATCCTGATATCAACATTTTTTCAGGAAAGTGAGTCAGCGACACCTTCCGTGGAACTTCTGAAAATAATTAACATCTGTTTTCACTGTTACCACAGTCCAGGGTTGTGATTTTGAAAAGTACAAAATTTAAGTTTTTGGTGAAATTTTTTTTCTGGTAAAAGGGAATATAGTTACAATGGCTTGACCATCTTGCTGTTCTTCTTCGGCACTGAGTTGTCAGTGATTTCATCCCCCGTGGGGATGCAGGGAGCTCTTTCAATATATTATTTCCACCTGGAAATTCTGTGCTAGAAATGTTCTCTTTTCTGTCACTGTCTTCGTTTCTTTCTATCTCCTTTGCTTTCTGTCATTTCTTTCTATCATTTTCTGCCTTGCTGGTCCATTCACCTGTATGTGTTCGTTAAAGTCTTACCTACTTTCTCTTAGGATTGATAATTGGGTAAATGTATTAGGTGCATTTTTGGCTCTAGGGAGATGAGATATGCAGAAGCAGTTTTAGGTAATTTATGCCCGTTTTTATATATGTTTTGATGTCCTAATGTATGCTTAAAGTTGTGTTCAGGTATGATTTTTGAATATCCTGTGTGATAACTAGGACGGAGTTGTCAATGCCGGGGGAATTTTCTTAGATTATGTGCGCGAATTCATTAATATGTCCACATAATTGTTTTTTCCTGTTGAAGTATAGTGTATGTTTTGAAACGGTTATAGCCCTGATATGGCTCTACGCAGTCGGCTGGGCTTTAAAGAAAAAATAACAGATTAACATATGATTATTTAATTTCTTTCCTTTTTTCCCTGTTGAAGTATTGTGTATGTTTTGAAACGGTTACAGTCCTGATATGGCTCTACGCAGTCGGCTGGGCTTTAAACAAAAAGAACAGAAATAACAGGAACTGAATTCACGGACTGAATCAGGGCAGATTGTCTTCCACTTTCTCTTTACAAGCGGAGCAAAGTTTGATCGTGTTGCGCTGCACGTGGCTGACTACGTGGGCACTTGTCTTTCAAGAGGCTTGTCCTCGTAATGAACGATACGTCAAGTGGTAAACTGTCCTGTACGCCACACACATGTGTCTCCATACACAACTGTCAAATCAAATGAGATTTGATCAGACCGTCTGCAAGTTTGAGTCTTGTGAAGATAGAACATCTGTTGTTGTTGTTGTTAAAGCTCAGCCCACTGTGTAGAGCCATATCACGGCTAACGGCTATAACCATTTTAAAACATACAAAACTTCAACAGAAAAAAAAAAGAAAAGAAAATTAAGTACACATATCAATGCATTCGCGCACATGATCCAAGGACATACCTCTGGCGCTGACCACTCTGTCCAATTCATCCCACAGGGGATTTGAAAAACATACCTGAATACAAATAATAAAGTATACCAAAGGACACCAAAACATACACAAAAACAGGCATAAATGACCTGAATTTGCTTCCGCATATCTCACCTCCCCAGAGCCAAAAACGCACATAATATACGTACCCAATTATTAATCCTAAGAAAATGTGCGTAAGACTTTATCGAACACATACAGATGAATGGACCAATAAGGCAGAAAATGATAGGAGGAAATGACAGAAAGCAAAGGAACAAGGCAGAAACAAAGAGTGACAGAAAACAGGAAATTTCTAGCATAGAATTTCCAGAAGGTAGGGATACTATTTATATTGAAAGGGCCCCCGGCATCCCTACGGGAGGAGATACAGTATCTAAATTTAGATAGAGCATCTAAGCTTTTCCGTGTTCTGGTCATTTTAAGGACATAGCATCTAAGCTGTTCTGTGTTCTGGTCATTTTGAAGACATGGCGTCTGAGCTGTTCTGTGTTCTAGTCATTTTGAAGACATAGCATCTAAGCTGTTCTGTGTTCTGGTCATTTTAAAGACATAGCATCTAAGCTGTTCTGTGTTCTGGTCATTTTGAAGACATAGCATCTAAGCTGTTCTGTGTTCTGGTCATTTTGAAGACATAGCATCTAAGCTGTTCTGTGTTCTGGTCATTTTGAAGACATAGCATCTAAGCTGTTCTGTGTTCTAGTCATTTTGAAGACATAGCATCTAAGCTGTTCTGTGTTCTGGTCATTTTGAAGACATAGCATCTAAGCTGTTCTGTGTTCTGGTCATTTTGAAGACATGGCGTCTGAGCTGTTCTGTGTTCTGGTCATTTTGAAGACATAGCATCTAAGCTGTTCTGTGTTCTGGTCATTTTGAAGACAGCATTTACGCTGTTCTGTGTTCTGGTCATTTTGAAGACATGGCGTCTGAGCTGTTCTGTGTTCTGGTCATTTTGAAGACATAGCATCTAAGCTGTTCTGTGTTCTGGTCATTTTGAAGACATAGCATCTAAGCTGTTCTGTGTTCTGGTCATTTTGAAGACATAGCATCTAAGCTGTTCTGTGTTCTGGTCATTTTGAAGACATAGCATCTAAGCTGCTCTGTGTTCTGGTCATTTTAAAGACATAGCATCTAAGCTGTTCTGTGTTCTGGTCATTTTGAAGACATAGCATCTAAGCTGTTCTGTGTTCTGGTCATTTTGAAGACATAGCATCTAAGCTGTTCTGTGTTCTGGTCATTTTGAAGACATAGCATCTAAGCTGTTCTGTGTTCTGGTCATTTTGAAGACATAGCATCTAAGCTGTTCTGTGTTCTGGTCATTTTGAAGACATAGCATCTAAGCTGTTCTCTGTTCTGGTCTTCTGAGACGTCCCTCTTGATGCAGTTTTCCAGTTTTTTCAAGAAATCAACAGATTTCAACTGATCTGATTTTACGTCTGTTTAACCTTAATAACATTTTAGACTTGCAAGTTTAACAGTGAGCATGATTTTTAACTGTTGTCTTTTATCTTAATCAGGTCGTTGTTGACGAAGTGTTAGCCCTGATATGGCTCTAGTAGTCGGCTGGGCTATAAGCAATATGAACTTGAACTTGAACCAGTGAGTATGGTTCTAAACTGTCATCTTTAATCTTAACCAGGTTGTCGTTTTTGACGTGGTGTTAGTCCTTATATGGCTCTAGTAGTCGGCTGGGCTATAGGCAATATGAATTTGAACTTGAGCAATAAAGAAGCTTCACGTCTGTTCTGGATCAGCCTGTGTGTTGCACACAAAGTGTTTTTCAGGGCTTTAACCCTCCAACTCTCTCACCCTATCCACCAGCTTCCTGAAATCAAAAGGTTAAGTTTTTGCTTTGTTAGCATGGTTGACAATACCAGATGCTGATAGACAAGGTAGAGGAGTCAAAGAGTTAAGTTCTCCTGTCTGTTCTGGACCAGTCTGTGTGTGGCACACAATGTGTGTTTCAGGGCCTTAGAGTGCGGCCACACTACGAGCGATGAGCTGCGCTGTGAGCTGCGCTGTAGCGGCGCGACGAGAAAGATGACACTGATTACTGAACAGGCGGCCACACCACGGGCGATAACCGCGCGGATAGTGCTGGCGTCGAGCGACGATAATGTCCCGGGCATTTATCGTCGCTCGACGCTCGTGCGGTGTTTTTTTCGGAGGTTTCCCAGGTGTCCGGATGTTTATGGAACTGGCGCGATAAGCAAAGTGGGGTCAGCGGCTGGCATGGTAGAAAGTGCAGCAGACGCTGTTTGTAGAATCTCAGGGAAAGTGAAAATGTGTTCCACTTCTTCAGAAAAAGACAAAACGTTGGAATTTATTGCTTTCATTCAAGAAAGACCTCCACTTTGGCAAAAAAAAAAACATCGTGACTTTATGAACACAGACGTTCGTACCAAACTTTTCCAAGAAGTAGCCGAGATGTGTGGATTGTCAGGTTATATGATGAAACTGATTTTTATATAAATACTTGCGTGTGCATGCGTGCGTGCGTGTGTGCGTGCGTAAGCGTGCGTGCGTGTGTTCGTGCGTGCTTGTATGCGTACATGCGTGCTTCTGTGTGTGCGTGTACGTGCGTACGTGTGTAATCGTCTAATTGAATGGCTGTGTGTGTGTGTGTGTGTGTGTGTGTGTGTGTGTGTGTGTGTGTGTGTGTGTGTGTGTGTGTGTGTGTGTGTGTGTGTGTGTGTGTGTGTGTGCCGTTCCCATTGAATGTGTGTCCTGGTTCCAATGAATGGCCATATGCGTGTATTCATTTTTTCACGCACGCGCGTTTGATGTGTACCTGCGATGAAATGGCCTATTCATTCAGATGATTTCATTTTTTTATAAGGAGCTAAACAGATTTCAAGTACATCATTAAAGTAGGTAGCAACGAAGATGTGTCTGTCTGTCTGTCTCTTTGTGTTCACTGTTGTTTTTGTTAACTTGTCTTCACATAACAAAAATTTATTGAGCATTCAGACGACCAAGTCATTGGATTAAAACAAAACAAGACAAAAACGAAAACAGAAGAGGAAAATGTAGTCGGATGGGGAGGGTTTTATGTTTTGAAGTCTAAAAAGAATTATGCCATCTCTCTCTCTCTCTCTCTCTCTCTCTCTCTCTCTCTCTCTCTCTCTCTGTGTGTGTGTGTGTGTGTGTGTGTGTGTGTGTGTGTGTGTGTGTGTGTCTACTTTTCGTTCTGTTTAATTTTCAATTTTCAGTAGGCCCATCTTAAGTGTGCTTGCAAACAGAAAATACAGCAAACCAATAAGGTGACATGGGGAAGAGAAGGAAGGGGAGAGAGAGAGAGAGAGACAGACAGACAGAGACAGACAGAGTGAGAGAGATACAGACAGACAGACATACATACAGAGACAGACAGAGTGAGAGAGAGAGACAGACAGACAGAGTGAGAGTGAGAGAGAGAGACAGACAGACAGACAGAGTGAGAGAGAGAGAGAGGGGGGGGGGAGCGGTTTCTATGACAGGTGTATTGCTTTACCGTGCCAAAGTTTTTTGTTTTGTTCTGTTTTGATTTTCGTTTCGTTTTTGTTTGTTTTTTTCTCTTTCTTTCATGCAAGTAACTACAAATAGTCGAGTTAAACTTATGTCCCTGCCCCCTTTCCTTTCCTTCTTCAGAAACGTTAAAAATGTACACGCTCGCACATGTGCCACACACGCACAGATGTTCGCTCGTATGCACGCATACACACAAAGACATGTATAGTACACACACACTTGCACATCCTGAAGTAGGATTGAAATCTTTCTTCATGCTGTTTAAGGTTCGATACCAAATGATGATATTCACCAAATACATTTCTCTGTTGATTAACGGGATGGACCCAGTACTGTCTTTCATCAATAAGAATTTCTTGTCGAAGAAATGGCGATGACTCTGACAACTCATGAAGCACAAGATACCTGCTCACCAACATTCTGAAACCAACTGTGTGAACGACAGCTAGCAGCACACCAGCACACAACCAGCCCCTAGCAGCTTGTAGTGTGGCCACTTCAGCGGTCACCGAGCTTGTAGCCAGCAGTAGGCAATCTAACCACAAGCTGTCACCGCTTTTGGTGTAGCCACCCACCGCTCACAGCTCAAAGCTCACCTACTGCTACCCCGCAGCCCGCTGTGAAAGGCCGCTCGTAGTGTGGCCGAGGGCTTAAGGTCTGAACTGGACCAGTCTGTGTGTGGCACACAATGTGTGTTTCAGGGCCTTAAGATCTGTACTGGACCAGTCTGTGTGTGGCACACAATGTGTGTTTCAGGGTCTTAAGGTCTGTACTGGACCAGTCTGTGTGTGGCACACAAGGTGTGTTTCAGGGCCTTAAGGTCTGTACTGGACCAGTCTGTGTGTGGCACTCAGGGTCTGTTTCAGGGCCTTAATTAAGGGCTGCTCCTGTTGTTCATCATCAGTTGTTCTTGGGTCTTCCTTCCGATGTCCGGTGAAGGGCAGTCCGGGTGATGTTATCCTGCTGTCTTCATGGTGTCCAGTGAAGGGCAGTCCTGGTGATGTTATCCTGCTGTCTTCATGGTGTCCAGTGAAGGGCAGTCCTGGTGATGTTATCCTGCTGTCTTCATGGTGTCCAATGAAGGGCAGTCCTGGTGATGTTATCCTGCTGTCTTCATGATGTCTGGTGAAGGGCAGTCCTGGTGATGTTATCCTGCTGTCTTCATGATGTCCAGTGAAGGGTAGTCCTGGTGATGTTGTCCTGCTGTCTTCATGGTGTCCAGTGAAGGGCAGTCCTGGTGATGTTATCCTGCTGTCTTCATGATGTCTGGTGAAGGGCAGTCCGGGTGATGTTGTCCTGCTGTCTTCATGGTGTCCAGTGAAGGGCAGTCCTGGTGATGTTATCCTGCTGTCTTCATGGTGTCCAGTGAAGGGCAGTCCTGGTGATGTTATCCTGCTGTCTTCATGGTGTCCAGTGAAGGGCAGTCCTGGTGATGTTATCCTGCTGTCTTCATGGTGTCCAGTGAAGGGCAGTCTGGGTGATGTTATCCTGCTGTCTTCATGATGTCCAGTGAAGGGCAGTCCGGGTGATGTTGTCCTGCTGTCTTCATGGTGTCCAGTGAAGGGCAGTCTGGGTGATGTTATCCTGCTGTCTTCATGATGTCCAGTGAAGGGCAGTCTGGGTGATGTTGTCCTGCTGTCTTCATGATGTCCAGTGAAAGGCAGTCTGGGTGATGTTATCCTGCTGTCTTCATGATGTCTGGTGAAGGGTAGTCCTGGTGATGTTGTCCTGCTGTCTTCATGATGTCAGTGAAGGGCAGTCCTGGTGATGTTGTCCTGCTGTCTTCATGATGTCAGTGAAGGGCAGTCCTGGTGATGTTGTCCTGCTGTCTTTGGATGCTGTGTCCTGTCCATTTTCCTGTATTCTTCGTGATGGTGGCGTCGATACCTTCTGGCTGGTCTTGGGAAGTCCAAGGCTTTTGATGATGATGATAATCATAATGATGATGATGATGATAATAATAGCAATAATATAATAATAATAATGATGATAATAACAAAGATAACAATAGTAATCACAAACCAGAAGAACAAGAAAACCAATGTAAGCGCGTCTCCAACAAGACAAAACAAAACAAGCGCAAATTTTCGGCCAACTAGCCTTTGTCAAGCGCGAACGCACGGTCACAGACAAATCACAGACACCAAACAATGGATAATAAAAACGGGACTAAAAACTTCCCTGCCGCCTCGTCCAGTGGGTAAGAGATGGAATGCCCATGTCATCATGAGCAGTAGTAAGAAAAGGGGAGAGGGGAGGCAACTATGATGTCAAAAGGGAAGTGAGATGAGTTCTGCAATTTTGAGAAGTGGCCATGCTATATCGGTATAGCCCTGTTCTGAAGAAGGCACAGGGCAAAAGCCAAGAGATAAGGGAGTAGATTGTGCCCGGTGCCTAGAATCTGGTAGGCGTGGGAACAGGAAGAGACATGAAACGGCATGTCTGAATTTTGTTACTTATGGTTTGTCATTAAGACCATATGGTTTGCGTGTTCCAAGTTTATTTATGAGGTGGGATTCTCTGTCTTTCCTGTCTATGATGCTGTTATTGTGTAGAAGCCACAGACTTTCACTCGGATGTCATTGATTGAGTGGTCTGATTGGTTGAAGTGATTGGGGATAGTTTTATCCCTTTGGTGGTGGATATCAGCCAAGTGTTCTTTGAAAAGTGTGTCAAGGGTGCGTCCAGTTTCACCAATATACAATTGGGAACATTTAGAGCAGCTGATCAAGTAGACAATGTTATAAGTTTGACAGTTGAAATGTTTTGTAATTCTCATATGAGATTTGGGGCCTTTGACTGTGGTGGCTGAGCACAAGAAAGGACAAGTCTTGCATTTAGGTTTGTTGCATGGAGAGGTTCCTGGAGGTTGGCCGACTGGTTTGCTGAGATTCGAATGCACCAGCAAGTCGCGGAGATTTGTGTCTCTCTTGTAGACGATCAAAGGGCGCTTGTCAAAGGTTTCACCTGCAGTGGGACTGGATCGCAAAATGTTCCAGTTGGACAAGATGATCCTTTTTATGAGGTGCACGGACGGGTGGTAAACTAGACTGAGGACTGGCCGATCCTCTGTGACAGCTTTGGGCTTTGAATGGAGGGCATTTGGCCGAGAGACAGAATTGACTTTTTTTCGGGCTTCATTGATGACCTCGGGTGGGTAATGTCTGCGCAGGAAAAATCTAGTCATTTCAACTGCTTTGTCCTGAAAATTGTCTTCGTCTGAGCAGAGGCGTCGTAGTCTCAAGAACTGCGAGTAGGGAATGCTGTTTCTGGTGTTGGAAGTGTGAGATGATTGATAGTCCAGGTAGGAATGTGAGTCTGTAGGTTTGTAGTGGACTGTAGTGACTAGTTGTTCAGATTGAAGGGAAACTTCGATATCCAGGAAGCTTATGGATGTGTTTGAAATTTCATATGTGAACTTGATGGATGGGTGAAACGTTTGGACGTAGTGGATGAATTGTAAAAGTTGGTCATGATCGAGGGATGTCATGCCAATGCAATCGTCTATGTATCTTTTGTATAATTCAGGTTTGGGTTTCTTGTATTGTTGTAGGATTTGTTCCTCCAAATATCCCATGAATAAGCAAGCATAGCTGGGGCCCATCTTAGTACCCATGGCGACTCCGCTAACTTGCCAGAACGTCTCATCTCCGAACGAAAATGTGATCATGGTAAGAACCAGCTCTGCAAGTCGGACAAGGGTTGAAGTGGACAATGTTTGGTCACGTCGTTTGTCCAGAAAATGCTGGAGAGCTTTTAACCCGTCGGAGTGGGGTATGCTGGTGTATAAAGAGGTCACATCCAAAGTGAACAGGTATTGGGGTTTGAAGGTGTGGTCTTCATTTAATATTTGAATCAGATTCAATGTATGTTTAGTGTCTTTGATGAAGGTAGGCAAAGCCTGGACTATAGGTTGCAAAATGTGGTCAAGAAACTGAGAAATGTTTTCAATGGGGCAGTTGCAAGCTGACACGATAGGACGGCCAGGATTGTTAGGTTTATGTATTTTGGGAAGTAAATAAAAAAGTGATTGGACTGGAAGTTGTTTGATGAGTAGTCTGGTAGTGGGGGGCAGCTGCTTAGAGGTTATGAGATTATTGATAAGTTTGGATATCTTGGCATGATTGGTCATGTGGGCAGGTTGGTCCAACTTTTTGTAGAAGGCGTGATGGTGGAGTTGTTTCTGGACTTCCTTGATATACAGATGTCTGTCCCAGACTACAATTGCACCCCCCTTGTCTGCTGGTTTGATGACAATATCGTCTCTGTTTTTGAGGGAGTGTAGTGCGTCCCTTTCTTCTTTGGAGATGTTGGAATGTTTCTTGGGTCGCATGTTGAGACAGTCTATTTCTTGGTGGCATTTGTTGATGTAATGTTCAACTTCAGGAAAGGTGTTGCGAGGAGGTTCCCGATGAGCAGGCTTAAGGAAAAGTTTTGTAAATAAGTCAGCATCAGGATTCAATTTTTGTTTGGGAGGATGTCCCAGTACTGCCATCCAACGTAGGGATCTAAAAAATCGTTGGCAGCTATTGATAGTTTGGTATTTACTGGCGGATGGTTTTAAAGGGACAAATTTGAGGCCCTTTGAAAGGGCTGACACTTCCGCCTCAGAGAGTGGTAAGTTTGAAGGAATGCAATGTACAAGGGGGTGACGTGCAGAGCTAGAGGAAGGTGGAGAGGGGGCTGGGTTGCTGATAGGTGTCAAGAACGGTGCAGACGGGTTTGCAGTTTTGTTCAAGTTGGTTAATTTTTTGTCTTTTATGGTTTGCATGTGTTTTTGTAGTGACGCATTGAAATTGATGACGGTGGTTTTAATGAAGAGACTGAGAGTTGGGTTTAGTGTTCTGCTAATTACAGAACTGAAGTATTTCTGAGATTTGTCGGCGATGGACAGTTTGCGTTCTAAGTGTACTATGTGGGTTTTCATGATCTGTTTGCTTGCTTTAAGAAGGATATTTTTAGTGGCCTGCAAAAGTTTTTTATTTTCACTGTCGGAAGGAGTGTGTTTGAGTTGAAACCCTTTCGGGATGAAGTTTCTGCGTAAGCAACAACGCAGAAAGTATAAATGACTGTTTGTTTTTGTTTTGGTGAAACAGATTTTAGAATAGGATACAGCGAGTGAAAACAGCGGAGGAGGAAGAGATCGGAAACCAGAGAGAAGACGGGAATGTAAGTAGGTTGGAAAATGTGACATTCTGTAAGAATCTGAGATAAAAGCAAGAGGATACAAAGAGGCTAAAACAATTTTAAAATGTAGTAAATAAAAACAAGACGTAGTACAAGACACTTATACAGATAAAACGCAGTCTTGGGGTATATTACAATAGTAATGATAAAAATAATAATGACAATAATAACACTACTACTACTAACAACAATAGCAGCAACAACAATGTAATAATAATAATGATAATAATAACAGTGATCAGAATAATTATGATGTAATAATAATAATAATAATAATAATAATAATAACAATGATAACAATAAAACAACAGCAACAACAATATACTACGACTACTACTAACAATAATGATAACAAGACTAAATGTAGCAACAACAACATGATAATAATAATAATAATAATAATATTATAAATAACATGAGGGCATCTATGAGGCCCTAAATCTTGATGTATAGATCAAATCGAGGCTCACACTGTCGCCAGTCACTCATACACTCACTCACAATGACACAGACATCATGTGAGTACAAAACACATCCTGTTAAGGATGACTGTATCGAAAGAGTCGGCCAACCCTTTCATTAACCCTTTGACTCACAACCCTGTCCTTCAGCATCCTGCATTGCCAACCACGCTAGCAAAGGAAAACTTAACCCTTTGATTCCCCTCACCCTTTCCATCAGCTTCCTGCAGAAAAAAACTGGTAGATAAGATAAGGGAGTCAGAGGGATATGTTTTTGCAGTTGTTGTTTAATTAAGGTACTCCTTAAAGAACCTCTTCCGAGACGTCCCTCCTGATACAATTTTCCAGTTTTTACAAGAGATCAATAGATTTCGCCTGATCTGATTTTACGTCTGTTTTTCTTTAATTGCATTTTAGATTTGCGAGTTTAACAGTGAGCATGATATTTAACTGTTGTCTTTTATCTTAACAGCTTGTCTTTTTTTTTTACCTGGTGTTAGCCCTGATATGGCTCTAGTAGTCAGTTGGGCTATAAACAGTATGAACTGAACTGAACTGGTGTTTAAGATGCAGGAGTTAAAGAGTGAAAAAACCGAGCAAACTCTCGAAATCAGTCCGGAAATCAAGAGTTTTATCATTACGGCCAGCCAAACACACCCTTTGTATGACAGCGTAATACTCGTTTGTTAAGTGGATGAGTCACAATCATTGGTGAGACGAAACAAGACTTCACAAGAGGACAAAAACCGGACTTCATCTCTGACGATTGTGTCTACCAAGTATTTTGGTTCAGTGGAAATCTGGAATCTGAGGTGTATATAAGTCTTCCCGGTAGCTCCTCTGCTCACTGGTGCAGTCATCGTCGTCTGCTTCGTTCGTCTTTTTCAGAGGTCAGTTTACGTCTGTTTTTCTTGAATTGCGTTTTAAATTTGCAAGGTTAACGGTGAGCATGGTTTTTAACTGTTGTCTTTTATCTTAATTAACGGGTTGTCGTTTTTTGACATGGTATTAGCCCTGATATGGCTCTAGTAGTCGGCTGGGCTTTAAGCAATATGAACTGAACTGAACAGAGGTCAGTTGTTGTATGTTCTTATTACATAGTCATATATTTCGATCAGTTTCATTTAATTCCATACAGGTAATTGTAATGCAATACCTGTAATACACCATAACAATTAACGCTAACAGGCATGGTAGTCTACGCCCTTGGGGATGCTGTGGGCTCATCAAACTTCAGCTTAATGACGACAAGACAGAAGCTATCCTCATTGGCACCCGTTAGAAACTTTCTCAGCTGCCTCCTCTTTCTCTCCCATTATGTAACACATCAGTCCCAATTTCTGATTCAGCTAAAAACCTTGGTATCTGCATTGACTCTACCCTCTCCATGAACAACTTTGTTTCTCAAACTGCCAGATCTTGCTACTATCATCTCCATCGTATAAGGCTGATCAGGAAGTATCTCTCTGTCGAAACAACTGCAAAACTCGTTCTCTCCTTCATAATGTCTCGCATTGACTATTGCAATTCACTCCTGTCTGGTCTTCCTGCCTCCACCATTCACATCCTACAGTGCATTCAAAACAATGCTGTACGCCTTGTACTAAAATAGAAAAAAGCTGACCACATATCTCCTCTCCTGGCACAACTTCACTGGCTCCCTGTATCAAAGCGCATACAGTACAAACTAGACACCATGTGCTACAAAAGCCTCAATAACGCAGCCCCCGATTACCTGTCAAGCCTACTTGAGATCTATGTTCCCTCACGTACCCTCCGCTCTGCCTCCGATCCTCTGACTTTTCGCTTTCCAAGCACTAAGCTCAATACCTATGGTCCACGAGCCTTCTCTGTTTCTGGTCCACTCTCCTGGAACAAACTTCCTCTCTCAGTCCGTCAGCAACCTACTTTTGTCTCCTTCAAGTCCGCTCTCAAAACAAACCTTTTCTCTCCGCATAAAATCCTAACCTCACTCAACCCCCCCCCCCCCCTCTGCAGCCTGTCTCCGCTCGGAGGGGAATCACATGGTTATAATATATAATTGTATATGCTATGCTCTCTTTAATTTTCCATTGCTTTTATTCTTGCTTTTATTGCTTTTATTCTTTCTCCCCATTTATAGCCATGCGTGTGTGTGAGTGTGTGTGTGTGTGTGTGTGTGCGTGCGTGCGTGTGTGTGCGTGCGTGCGTGCGTGCGTGCTTGCTTGTGTGTCTGCTTCAGCGCTTAGATTTGATTTTATCAAGATTTTGCGCTATATAAATATTGTAATTATTATTATTATTATCTAGTATAAATAGTTTCCCCACCTTGAGGCAGCCGAGATGTGGTTTCTAAGAAGAATGTTGAGAGTTCCATGGACAGCAAAGAAAACAAACGAGACAGTCTTGATGGAGGCAGACACAAGAAGATCATTCATTAGGAAGATTAGGAAAAGACAGGCAACATTTATAGACCATTTTATGAGGAAAGGGGAATTGGAGCACCTGGTCACAATGGGAAAGCTGGAGGGAAAAAGAGCACCAGGCAGACCCAGGGAGAAAATATTGGATGGAATAGCAGGGTGACTGAGGACAAAGGGGGTGGAGGATGTGCTTGCGGCAAAAGGGGATATATACATATGAAGGGCCATGATCACCAACGCCATGCGGCAGGGCACTTGATGATGATGATGATGACATGGAAATTCTGTACTAGAAATTTCCTCCTTTCCCGTTTATTCTTTTTGTTTGTGTCTTGTTCCTTGGCTTTCGTGCTGTCATTTTCTGTCTTGTTGGTCCATTTACCTGTATGTCTTTGATGAAGTCTTACCTACTTTCTCTTAAGATTCATAATTTGGTAGATCAATAGATTTCACCTGATATGATTTTACGTCCAAGTATGGTTTTCTCTAATTGCAGTTTAGACATGCAAGGTTAAAGGTGAGCATGATTTTTAACTTTTGTCTTTTATCTTATCCTGGTTGTAGTTTTTGATATGGTGTTAACCCTGATATGCCTCTAGCAGTCGGCTGGGCTATAAGCAATATGAAGATAAACATCATGATCAGGTACATGTATTAAGTGCTTTTTGACTCTAGGGGAATCAGACATGCGGAAACTTTTTTTTTGGTGGTAATTTAGGATATATATGCAATCTATATATATATATATATATATATATATATATATATATATATATATATATATATGTATACACACTTTAATTTTCGAAGACAATCAACAAGAGCATTGACTATTTTCTCTATGTTTCGGCCCTTGGCCTTCCTCAAGGTAAAATGACAATAAAATAGTATGATCTCATCTACATTAGAGAATTCATCTCACTTCCTTTAAAATATCGCATAAAATCACGTAGAGCATGAATGTACATACAAACACATAGTTGCCCATATTCACACACTTACACACACACATACATATAAATGTACGGGATGTTTGTGATGTTTGTGTTGTGTACACAGTATCTAGAACCATCACGATGGTAAAGATTGTGTGGACGTGTTGATCATGATGTTTTGTGTTGTCTACACACTGCCTAGAACCATCACGATGGTAAAGATTGTGTGGACGTGTTGATCATGATGTTTTGTGTTGTCTACACACTGCCTAGAACCATCACGATGGTAAAGATTGTGTGGACGTGTTGATCATGATGTTTTGTGTTGTCTACACACTGCCTAGAACCATCACGATGGTAAAGATTGTGTGGACGTGTTGATCATGATGTTTTGTGTTGTCTACACACTGCCTAGAACCATCACGATGGTAAAGATTGTGTGGACGTGTTGATCATGATGCTTGTGTTGTCTACACACTGCCTAGAACCATCACGATGGTAAAGATTGTGTGGACGTGTTGATCATGATGTTTGTGTTGTCAACAGATTGCATACAATTGTTCAAACGTCGTCTTCCCCTGTTTCCGGAAGTTGACAGACAAAATGGCGATGAGCCACTCCTCTCACTTCCTGTTCATTTGGGTTTTGCCGTTCATGGTAAGAGCTGTTTTGTTGCAGGCTGTTTCGGTCAGAACTGACGTGTTTTGTTGATGATGATGATGATGGTGGCGATGATGATGATGATGATGATAATAATGATGATGATGATGACGACGACGACGACGATGATGATGACGATGACGATGATAGTGATAACGACGACGATGATGATGACGATTACGACAATGAGGGTGATGATAGTGATGACGATGAAGAGGAGGGGGAAGATGATGAAGACGATGGTGATGGTGGTGGTGATGATGACGACGACGACGATATCAATGATGATAATGACGACAAGCAGGATGAATTGGAGGACGATGACGACGATCTTGATGATGACGATGATGGTGACGATGACGACGATGATTATGATCATGATGACGACGACGTCTGTGAGATGACAACGACGACGATATGACTAAGATGATGATGATTATGACAATGATGATGAAGACGACTACGATTATGTTGATGATGTTGATAATCATAACAGTGATCATGATTGTATTTTAACATAAATTGTATGGGTTAGCGTTATGTTTTGCTGATAATAGAAATGACAACAGCAACAATGGTGATGTAACAATAATGAAATAGAAAAGAAGAAGAAGAAGAAGAAGAAGAAGAAGAAGAAGAAGAAGAAGAAGAAGAAGAAGAAGAAGAAGAAGAAGAAGAAGAAGAAGAAGAATATAGTAATGATGATAATGAAAATAGAAATAATAACAATAATAATAATAACAACAACAATAACAACAATAATGATAATAATAACAATAATAATAATGATGATGATGATGATGATCATCATCATCATCATCATCATTATCATCATCATAATAATAATAACAATAATGACAATAATGATAATGATGATACTACTACTACTACTACTACTACTACTAGTACTACTACTACTAATTATGATGATGATGAACCATTTGACTGATATATAACCGGGTCAGAACTTATGTGATCTGACTCTAAAATGATGGCCAGCAGTCACGCCAGTAGAAATCAGAAATGCAGGAAGATCATAATCAGAACGTGTGGTGTTGAACTGACGAAACAAGACAGGCGATTTAAAGTGTCGGCCAGCTGCCCTTTGTCAAACGTGTACACAATAGATAACAAAGAAACAAACAAAGTCACTCGGCTGACCACAAGCACAACAGTTTATGATTCATGACAGCACAACATATCAGAATTTTGACCACAAGCACAACAGATCAGGATTGACCACAAACACAACAGATCAGGATTGACCACAAACACAACAGATCAGGATTGACCATAAGTACAAGAGCTTATGATTGATGACAAGCACAACATATCAGTATTGACCAGAAGCACAACATATCAGGATTTACCACAGCACAACATCTCAGGATTGACCACAAGCACAACATCTCAGGATTGACCAAAAACACAACAGATCAGGCATCAGGCTTGACCACAACCACAACAGATCAGAGTTGAGAAACACATTAGATCATGATTGACCATAAGCACAATGGATCAAGGTTGATGAGAAACACAACGGATTAGAATTGACCACATGCACAACAGAAAAGGATTGACCACAACCACAACAGGTCAGGACTGATGATAAGCACATCGGATCAGAACTGACCACAAGCACAACATATCAGGATTGATCATAAGCACAACAGCTCAGGATTGACCATAAGTACAACAGCTCAGGATTGACCATAAGCACAACAGACCAAGACTGACCATAAGCACAGCATATCAGGATTGACCACAAGCACAACTGGTCAGGATTGACTACAAGTACAACAGATCAGGATTGACCCTAAGCACAACAGATCAGGATTGAATTGACTACAACCAGAACAGATCAGCATTGACCATAAACACAACAGATCAGGATTTACCTTAAGTACTACAGATCAGGATTGATGACAACCACAACAGCTCAGGATTGACCACGAGCACAACAGATCAGGATTGACCACAAACACAAAGAAAAGGATTGTCCACAGCTACAACAGCTTATTATTGACCAGAAGCACAACATATCAGGATTGACAACAAACAGAACAGATCAGGATTAACCACACGCACAAAGAAAAGGATTGACCACAACCACAACAGGGTAGGATTGATGACAAGCACACCATATCAGAATTGACCATAAGCACAACAGATCAGGATTGACCAGAAGCACAAAAGAACAGGATTGACCATAAGCACAACAGATCACGATCGACCAAAAAAACAACACATCAGAATCGACGAGAAACACAATAGATCAGGATTGACCAGAAGCACAACATATCAGGATCGATGACAAACACAACAGCTCAGAATAGACCAGAAGCACAACACATCAGGATTGACGAGAAACACAACAGATTAGGATTGACCACAAGCACGACAGATCACGATTGACCACAAGCACAGCAGATCAGGAGTGACCAGAAGTACAACATATCAAGATTGACCAGAAGCACAACTTATAAGGCTTGACCTGAAGCACAACAGCTCAGGATTAACCACAAGCACAACTTATCAGGATTGACGGGAAACACAATACATCAGGATTAAGGACAACATATCAGGATTGACCAGAAGCATAACAGCTCAGGATTGACTATAGGCACAACAGATCAAGATTGACCAGAAGCACAACATATCAGGATTGACCTGAAGCAAATTTGATAGGATTGACGAGAAGCACAATATATCAGGATTGACCATAAGCGCAATAGATCAGGATTGATTTCAAGTACAAAGAAAAGGATTGAGCACAATCACAACAGATTAGGATTGATGACAAGCACAACATATCAGGATTGACCAGAGGCACAACATATCAGGATTGACCACAAACACAACAGATCAGGTTCGACAGCAGACACAACAGATCAGGACTGACCACAAGCACAACAGATCAGGATTGACCACATCCACAACAGCTTATGATTGATGACTAGCACAGACTATCAGGATTGACCAGAAGCACAACAGATCAGGATTGACCACAATCACAACAGATCATCAAGACTGACCACAAGCACAAAGAAAAGAATTGACCACAACCACAACAGCTTATGATTGATGACAAGCACAACATATCAGGATTGACCATAGTACAACAAATTAGGTTCGATGACAAACACAACAGATCAAGATTGATCACAAGCACACCAGATCAGGACTGACTATAAGTACAACAAATCAGGATCGACGATAAACACAACAGATCAGGATCGGCAACAAGCACAACAGATCAGGATTGATGAGAAACACAACAGATCAGGATTGATGAGAAACACAACACATCAGGATTGACCACAAGCACAACAGATCAGGATTGACCACAGCACAAAGAAAAGGATTGACCAAAACCACAACAGCTTATGATTGATAACAAGCACAACATACCAGGATTGACCAGGAGCACAACCTATCAGGATTGACCAAAAGAACAACAGATCAGGATTGACCACGAGAACAAAAGCTTATGATTGATAACAAACAAAACAAATCTGGATTAATGGGAAGCACAATATATCAGGATTTACCACAATCACAACAGATCAGGATTGACCACAAGCACAACAGATCAAGATTTACCACAATCACAACAGATCAGGATTGACCACAAGCACAACAGATCAAGATTTACCACAATCACAACAGATCAGGATTTACAACAATCACAACAGATCAGGATTGGCCAGAAGCACAACACATCAGGGTTGACCAGAAGCACAACAGATCAGGATTGACCAGAAGCACAACAGATCAGGATTGACCACAAGCAGAACAGGTCACAATTGAGCACAAGCACAACAGATCACGATTGGCCATAAACACAACAGATCAGGATTGAGCACAACACAACAGATCAGGATTGACCAGAAGCATAACACATCAGGATTGACCATGAAGACAACACATTAGGATTGACGAGAAACACAATAGATGAGGATTGACCATAAGCACAATACCTCAGTTTTAATCATAAGCGCAACAGCTCAGGAGTAACCATAAACACAACAGATCAGGACTGACCATAAACACAACAGATCAGGAGTAACCATAAGCACAACAAATCAGGATTGACCATAAGCACAACAGATCAGTATTGAATTGACCACAGGCACAACAGATCAGAAAACGTACTTCGTGGTACGAAGTTCTCGAGACGATTGGAGTTATTTTTTTCAGTTAAACGCCCGTGCGCGCGCGTGCACACATACATACATACATACATACATACATATATACATACACACACACACACTCGCGCGCACGCTCAAACAAACACACACACACACACACACACACACACACACACACACACACACACACACACACATAGTCACACACACACACACACACACGAACGCTCCAACATGCACACATCAACACATGCACACAAGGACACACAAACTCACTCACACATACACACACACACACACACACACACACACACACACACACACACACACACACACACACACACACACACACACACACACACTCACAATTACGCGCACGTATTCAAACACCTGACCGCAGACACGTGTGCACATAAGCACACGCGCCAACACACGCGTAGACATACGAATACAGAGAGAGAAAGAGAAAGGAGACAGAGAGGAGACAGAG
>JAPXFY010005342.1:12500-15225 GCA_030674185.1 Monoplex corrugatus | reverse complement strand
ATATTCTCATTTTTGTTCTGGTGGTGAAGTATTAATTGAAAAGCCCCCCTTTAAAAATCCCTTCTGCTCCCCTCTTAACTCTTGTTTTTGGTGGTGTCTATGGGATTAGATAATTTCCCCCTTAAAATCCTTTTCGTGCCCCATTTTAAACCAAAATTTTGTTTGGTGGGTCAGTTAGGATTAGATAAGCCCCCCCTTTAAAAAGGCCTTTGCTGCCCCATTTAACAAATTGTGTTTGGGGTTTGTCAGTATGGTTTAATAAGTCTCCCATTAAAAGGCCTTTGATGTCCCATTTAAACATCAATGTTGTTCTGGGGGTTTGTCGTATAGGATTTTAGATAAGTCCTCCCTTTTAAAACTGGTCTTCTGATGTCCCATCTTAACATCATTTTGTTCTGGTGGTGTCAGTATAGGATTTGATAAGTCCCTCCATTAAAACTGGCCTTCTCATGTCCATTTTAACATCATTGTTGTTCTGGGGGGTGACAGTATAGGATTAGATAAGTCCCCTTTTTCCCCCACTTCCTGGGAGGGTTTTATAAATCCCATTCGTCATATCACCTGAGGTGGGTGTCGACGTAAAAACTGAAACCCTGGGTCTACCTGGTGCTCTCTTTCCCTCTGGCTTTCCTGTTGTGACTAGGTGTTCAAATTTTCTTCCCTCATAAAAATGTACTAAAAAATTTTTGCTCAGCTTTTCTAATCTTCTTCATGAATGCTCTTTTTTTGTGTTTGCCTTTAAGTAAAGACTCTCCTCCCCCCCTTCTCCTCCTCTCTTACCTGTGGATTGTGCTTTTGCCTCGGAAATCAAAACCTGTTTTCAAAACTGAGGCAACCCCTTCCATCCCCAAATTTGGTGGTATTATAAGAAAACAATGTACCTTTAAGCACTCTTAAAGAACAAGCTAGGTAATATAAAGAAATCAAGTAGTTTTTAAGCGCTCTTAAAGAACAATCTCCCAGCAAATCTTACTGTGATGTCATTCGCTGCTTTCTGTCGTAGATTTTTATAAAAACGGTATCCATATTTTGTCTTCAGAGGGGAAAATTATTCTTCATTGACTTGAAAACTGATCGAATGTTCAAAACTTTCGTGTGTGTGACTTACTGCGCAGGCAACATTATCATATCAATACTATACAAAAGATAGCTGCATTTCGTCTTCGGAGAAAGAAAATTCTGCTCAAATCCGAATTAAAAGAACCTTCAATTGTGTGAGAATAATCTGCTACAATACTTATTGTGAGGTCTGTGCGGATGCAAACATTGTGTTAAAGATCACTACGTGCTCGTGTTGTTAGGCATCCGTGTTTTGTGTTCAGAGAGAAACTTTGCAGTGTGATTCTGGGATTATCACCTGTCGAGAGCTGCTCCTAACCTTCTCCAAACGAAATGTACAGTTCTTCGTGGCGTGAACAGGGCAGCCATACTTCGTCTTCAGTGGAATAAAATTGTGTGAATGATTGCAGCCTTGTAATCTTCTGAAAGAACCGTGTATTGAAAAGGACAAAGATCTCTATTTGTTGGGTGAATTAGGCAGCCATATTTCGTGTTCAGAGAAGGCAATGTCTGTACAGTTCCAGGCATGTCAAGTTCTGAAAGAAGAAGGTACTCGACATAAAATAGAGATCGGCTCGTTGAACGAACAAGACTTGCAACACTTTGTCATCACAGCACACATTTTGTACATTTTAGATTTAACACCTTCTGAAGAAAGCTTGCTCTTTAAATTAATTGTATTTCTATTTGAAGCAGAAATAAGATAGCTGTGTGCAGCCTTCAAAGGACAAAACTCTACGATTCAAGATTATTCAGCATCTCGAAAACATGTGAAAGATGCAGCTGTTTGTGTGAGCAGGTAGCTGCATGTAGTCTTCGAGACAAAACTCTACGATTCAAGATTATTCGCATCTCGAAAACATGTGAAAGGTGCAGCATTTGTGTGAGCAGTAGCTGCATGTGTCTTCAGGGACAAAACTTCGATTCGAGATTATTCACCATCTCGAAAACAATGTGAAAGATGCAGCTATTTGTGTGAGCAGGTTGCATGTAGTCTTCAGAGGACAAAACTCTACGATTCAAGATTATTCAGCATCTCGAAAAACAATGTGAAAGGTGCAGCTATTTGTGTCAGCAGGTAGCTGCATGTAGTCTTCAGAGGACAAACTCTACGATTCAGATTATTCAGCATCTCGAAAAACAATGTGAAAGGTGCAGCTATTTGTGTCAGCAGATAGCTGCATGTAGTCTTCAGAGGACAAAACTGTCTTTGATTCCAATTTTATCAGAATGGAAAATCACCGTGTGGTTTAAAAACAAACCCTTCAATGAGACTTTTCTATGTGTGAGATTTTCCTTCCTGTACTGTGCACTTATATGATTTAGGCAGCCGTATTCCATCTTCAGAAGAAGAAGAAGAAGAAAATGTCTTCAATTCCAGAGTGACCAAATTGTGCTGGGACCGTTGGTCGACTCTTCTTGACAACGCCAACAAGACTCCAAGACTTCAAACCAGTAAGTGTTGCTGTTTTTGTTATTGTTATTGTTGTTGTTGTTGTCGTTGTTGTTGTTGTTGCTGCTGCTGCTGCTGATGATGATGACGATGATCCTCATGACAGTGGTGCTGGAGGTAGATGATTGTTGTTTGTTTGTTTGTTTGTTTGTTTGTTCCTCTCTTTTTCTCTCTCCACTACTTTGCAAATTCATTATTCAAAACCATAGTCTC
>JAPXFY010005342.1:7500-10000 GCA_030674185.1 Monoplex corrugatus | reverse complement strand
AATTATACCTACACGGTTGCTTAGGAAAGCTGATTAGTCTAGAATTAACTACACTACAAGCGAGTTGTTATACGGAAGCTGATTAGTCTAGAATTCATACGTTACACGTTAGTTCGGAAGCTGATTAGTCTAGAATTATACCTACAGCTCGGAGCTGATTGTCTAGTAACGTACACGCTCGACTGATTAGTCTAGAATTATACCTACACGGTTGCTTTAGGAAGCTGATTAGTCTAGAATTATACCGTACACTGGTTCTTCAGTGATTAGTCTAGAAATACGTACAGTCTGGAAGCTGTTAGTCTAGAATTATACGTACACGTTCTTGGAAGCTGATTAGTCTAGAATTATACTACACGTTTTGAAGCTGATTAGTCTAAATAACTACACGGTTTTGAAGCTGATTAGCTAGAATTATACGTACACGGTTCTTGGAAGTGATTATCAGATTAACGTACACGTTCTGAGCTGATTGTCAGAATTATACTACACGTTTCGGAAGTGATTAGTCTAGAATTATACGTACACGGTTCTTTGAAGCTGATTAGTCTAGAATTATACTACACGGGTTGTTAGGAAGCTGATTAGTCTAGAATTATACGTACACGGTTCTTCGGAAGCTGATTAGTCTAGAATTATACTACACGGTTCTTGGAAGCTGATTAGTCTAGAATTATACGTACACAGGTTGTAGTTAGTACAGCTGACTTAGTCTAGAATTATACCTACACTTCGGAGGTTGTCTAGAATTACGTACCGTTCTCGAGTGTTAGTCTAGAATTATAACTACACGGTTCTTATGCAAGCTGATTAGTCTAGAATTATACGTACACGGTTGTTAGGAAGCTGATTAGTCTAGAATTATACGTACACGGTTTTAGGAAGCTGATTAGTCTAGAATTATACTACACGTTCTTAGGAAGCTGATTAGTCTAGAATTATACTACACGGTTTTTAGGAAGCTGATTAGTCTAGAATTATACCTACACGGTTGTTAGGAAGCTGATTAGTCTAGAATTATACTACACGGTTGTTGGAAGCTGATTAGTCTAGAATTATACGTACACGGTTCTTGGAAGCTGATTAGTCTAGAATTATACCTACACGGTTCTTCGGAAGCTGATTAGTCTAGAATTATACTACACGGTTCTTGGAAGCTGATTAGTCTAGAATTATACCTACAGGTTCTTAGGAAGCTGATTAGTCTAGAATTATACGTACATGGTTCTTAGGAAGCTGATTAGTCTAGAATTATACCTACACGGTTGTTAGGAAGCTGATTAGTCTAGAATTATACGTACACGGTTCTTCAGGAAGCTGATTAGTCTTAGGAATTATACCTACACGGTTCTTCGGAAGCTGATTAGTCTAGAATTATACGTACACGGTTCTCGGAAGCTGATTAGTCTAGAATTATACGTACACGGTTCTTTGCAAGCTGATTAGTCTAGAATTATACCTACACGGTTCTTTGCAAGCTGATTAGTCTAGAATTATACGTACACGGTTGTTAGGAAGCTGATTAGTCTAGAATTATACGTACACAGTTCTTTGCAAGCTGATTAATCTATAATTATACCTACACGGTTTTCTGGAAGCTGATTAGTCTAGAATTATACTTTACACGGTTGTTAGGAAGCTGATTAGTCTAGAATTATACCTACACGGTTCTTTGCAAGCTGATCAGTCTAGAATTATACGTACACGGTTCTTTGCAAGCTGATCAGTCTAGAATTATACCTACACGGTTCTTTGGAAGCTGATTAGTCTAGAATTATACCTACACGGTTCTTTGTAAGCTGATCAGTCTAGAATTATACGTAAGCTGTTCTTTGGAAGCTGATTAGTCTAGAATTATACGTACACGGTTCTTTGCAAGCTGATTAGTCTAGAATTATACCTACACGGTTCTTGCAAGCTGATTAGTCTAGAATTATACGTACATGTTCCTCGGAAGCTGATTAGTCTAGAATTATACGTACACGGTTCTTTGGAAGCTGATTAGTCTAGAATTATACTACACGGTTCTTTGGAAGCTGATTAGTTTACATTATACGTAAGCGGTTCTTTGGAAGCTGATTAGTCTAGAATTATACGTACGAAGCTGATTAGTCTAGAATTATACGTACACGGTTTTGGAAGCTGATTAGTCTAGAATTATACGTACACGGTTCTTTGGAAGCTGATTAGTCTAGAATTATATCTACACGGTTCTTTGCAAGCTGATTAGTCTAGAATTATACGTACACGGTTCTTTGGAAGCTGATTAGTCTAGAATTATACGTACACGGTTCTTTGGAAGCTGATTAGTCTAGAATTATACGTACGAAGCTGATTAGTCTAGAATTATACGTACGAAGCTGATTAGTCTAGAATTATATGTACGAAGCTGATTAGTCTAGAATTATACGTACACGGTTCTTTGGAAGCTGATTAGTCTAGAATTATACCTACACGGTTCTTTGGAAGCTGATTAGTCTAGAACTATACGTACACTGTT
>JAPXFY010005341.1:12500-15228 GCA_030674185.1 Monoplex corrugatus | reverse complement strand
AAACTACAAAGAGAAAAGAAAACTACAGACAGAGAGAGAGAGAGATAGAGATAGAGAGAGAGAGGAGAGAGAGATAAATAGACAGACAGATAGATAGATAGATAGACAGACAGACAGATAGATAGATAGATAGATAGACAGACAGACAGACAGATAGATAGATAGACAGACAGACAGATAGATAGATAGATAGATAGATAGACAGACAGACAGATAGATAGATAGATAGACAGACAGATAGATAGATAGATAGACAGACAGACAGACAGACAGACAGATAGATAGATAGATAGATAAGATAGATAGATAGACACACCACATGTGTGCGGTGTGTGTAACCCACAGGGTCAAACCAATCTCACAATTTCCTTTTTCTAAACAAAAAATTACAGGAAAACATCCCGATTTCGAATTTTTCAAATCACTATGATCTTTAAGAATTATCAGATGAATTACCAGACAGACAGACAGACAAACAGACAGACAGACAGACAGACAGACAGACAAGACAGAAAGAGAGTACAACACAAACTTGATGCGAAACATGCAAGTTTCAAAACAACTGGCTGCCATATTTTGTATTGACTGAGCCGAAAAATGAACAACTTCTTTTTTACTTGCAATACATTTAAACAACCAGTTAATTCGTGTTCGTCCGTATTTATGTTTTGATTTTTTTTGGGGGGGGGGGTGGGTGGGGTGTGGGGGTGGTGGCAGTTGGTTAAATTTGGCGGCTCCATAGATCCTTGTGTCGAAATATTTTACGCGTACACGAAACTTTACTGTTCCCCTGTTTACTTTTATGTTCTATAGTTCCCCTCACAGTCTAAAACTAATTTCTGTAATGGTCATCATGACGTATGCTGATGAAACAGTTGTTTTCTTTTTGTGTTTATTTTATGTTAACATTGATTTAAACTGAAAAGTTCAAAATAAGGGAAGAGAAGAAAGGGATAAAGACAGAGAGAGAGAGAGAGAGAGAGAGAGAGAGAGAGAGAAAAAGAGATACAGACAGACAGAGACAGAGAAAAGGACAGAGACAGGGAGAGAGAGAGAAAGAGAGAGAGAGAGAGATAAAGAAAGAGATACAGACAGACAGAGACAGAGAAAGGGACAGACAGAGAGAGGGGAGGGAAGAGAGAGAAGAGAGAGAGAGAGAGAGACAGAGACAGAGACAGAGAGAGAGAGAGAGAGTCTGAGGTGGGATTGAAATCTGCCAGCGGCTGCATCCGTAGTTCAATAGAAATCCCTTTCAGACTTATTTTACAAAGTGCACGCGAATTTTCCAATAATTTGAAAACATCAATACAGAATCTGCACCGCAGAGGGCATTGTCCATTAAGGAAGCCTACTCTGCCAACACGGCGTAAAACAACATACACAATACACAAAGCTCTCTGACCCCCTCCCCCACCCCCATTCCCCACCCATTCCCACTCCCAGCCCCCGAAAAAAAGAAAGGAAAGAAAGAAGGAAAGAAAGAAAAGAAGAGAAAAAACAAAAGAGCGCTGTTAACGATTTGACGAAACTTGAGGCCCCCAACAGAGCACGAGAGGCGCGCGCGGGCTTTGAGTCAGGTCGAATATATTGACCTAAATCCCACCGCCGCCATGTTTGACCTACTTGCAAGCAGCGGCCATGTTTGACCTCTTTTCTCCTCCCTCCCCCCCCCCCTCCCTTTCGGCTTTAAGTTGGCCTCCATATTTGTCCCAGAACTCATGGGGGGGGCGGAGACTGGAATTGGCGGGAGGTGAGTGCCCGCGCGCTGCTTTGCACACACAAACACACACACACACACACACACACACCACACACACACACACACACACACACACACCTCACACTCACACACACACACACACACACACACACACACACACACACACACACACACACACACACACAAACACACACACACACACACACACACACAACACACACACACACTAAATACGCAAGCACGCACACATACACACACACAACACACAACACACCACACACACACACACACACACACACACACACACACACACACACACACACACACACACATCCATGCAGACATTCACTCACACTCACTATACCTCAATGCACAACACTTCAAACGAAAAATAAAAAAACGTAGTAGAAACAAGACGATTGACCAGGAACATACAGACAGTTACTGGAATCATCAGGTCAGGGGACTCACGCACTGACAAGACCATTACTGGCCATCGCATTCAATTATTGATGAGGTCAATGACTCTTCGCTATTTGAGGAATGCAGCCTAACCAGTACAGCACCCGGGTGACATTTTAACCCTTTCACTCCCGCACCCTATTCACCAACAGTAAAAACTTAACCCTTTGATTGCTTCACCCTATGCACCAGCTTCCTGCAGGAAGCTGGTGACCCTTTGATTGCTTCACCCTATCCACCAGTTTCCTGCAGGAAGCTGGTGGATAGGGTGAAGGAATCAAAGGGTTAAGTTTTTGCTTTGCTCGCATGCTTGACAAAGAAGGAAGCTAGTGGATAGGGTGTGGGAATCAAAGGGTTAAAACAGCAGCCAGCAAATTTCTGCAACCTGAAAAAGAACTCGATAGCCTGGGCTGAGGAGGAAATGGTTCAGTGCACGAAGAATTTTGTCGACAACCCAGCAGCGGAGAGGCCGCAATGGCGCACGACCATTACAGGAGCTGTTAGAACCTTATCATATCACATTACCGCTTTGTGCATACACTAACT
>JAPXFY010005341.1:0-2500 GCA_030674185.1 Monoplex corrugatus | reverse complement strand
AAGAATGTTGGGAGTTCCATGGACAGCAAAGAAAACAAACGAGACAGTCTTGATGGAGGCAGACACAAGTAGATCACTCATAAGGAAGATTAGGAAAAGACAGACAACATTTATAGGCCATTTTATGAGGAAGGGTGATTTGGAGCACCTGGTCACAACAGGAAAGCTGGAGGGAAAGAGAGCACCAGGTAGACCCAGGGAGAGAATGCTGGACGGACTTGCAGAGTGGCTGGGGATGAGGAGGGTGGGGAGATGCTGGGGCAACGAGAGATAGACATGGTTGGAAGTCCATGGTCACCAACGCCATGCGGCAGGGCACCTGATGATGATGATGAGTTGGCCCTGATCGACTCCTGCCCAGAGTTGATCGTGCTATGGGCTCCTTGCCAAATCTGGACCACGTGGTCAGATCTCATCCGCTTTGCAGATGCGTGTTATGGAAGCTGCTGCTCAAGTTTCTCACCAACACCGCAGGTGTCTCTATCTCTCAAGCCTGGAAGACGTCAGAATACTTCATAAAAGTATGCCTACAATGCTGCCCTGTCACGCGATCTTAATCCGATATCGACATCCATAACATTACCACGCTCATTCCCATTCTCATTATTACAGTCTTGTGAACTACTGTCCCAGATTCTGTGGCCCTTCAATGATATCCAGCTCTTACTAAAGGTGCTCTAATTTTATAATAATAATAATAATATATTTTATTTATACAGCGCAAAATCTTGACAAAATCAAATCTAAGCGCTGGGTTTGGCTTAGTACTGGAGAGTAAAAAATAGGGACATGAAGATATCGACACACAGGAGTTGCAGAAAATGGGACAAGAAAATAATGTTGTTGTTTTTTTAAAAAGGTGTCAAGGAGGAGAAGTACGAAGAAGACAAAGAAACACAGCTCCCGGTGGCCAGGATCTAGAACTCAACGTGTTATATTTCATAGCGTACCACGTGTACCACTCTAAACCAGATATGTACACTTCAGTTTAAGTTTGGAACAGGCCTGCTTGTTGAACCAACAACTATTCACGCGATGAAAAACGCGACTCTGCGTGTCCTCTGATTACGTTCGTTAATGTTACGTAGCAAGACACATTAGGGACAGCTGGACAGCAGAAGGTAAGCAGAGGAGAAACCCTAGTCAAGCAAGTGTTTCGGCCCTTAACTCCTGACACTCTAAGGGGGCCTGACCGCATCCAGGTCATGACTTTGAGGTGCCCCTCTGCTGTTGTCCTTTTTTAAAATGTTACTTAATGTTAGTTGGTGAAAAATTTTACTTCATGTTAGTTAGTTAATGTTATGTAACAAAGCATCTCAGTCTAAAGTCTATTTAGAACGAGTTATACATACAGACATACATTGCATACATACAGACATACATTGCATACATACAGACATACATTGCACACATACAGACATACATACATACATACATACATTGCATACATACAGACATACATTGCATACATACAGACATACATATATACATACATACATTGCATACATACAGACATACATATATACATACATACATTGCATACATACAGACATACATACATACATACATACATACATTGCATACATACAGACATACAAATTACATACATGCATTCATACGTACAGACATACAGACATACATGCATACATACATACATTCATACATTACATACACACACAATGCAGATAGATAGGCAGACAGACAGACAGAAGACAGATAGATATGTATGTATGTATGTATGCATATATATATATATGTATATATATATATATATATATAGTGTGTGTGTGTGTGTGTGTGTATGTGTGTGTGTGTGTGTGTGTGTGTGTTGTGTGTGTGTGTAGATATACATAATTATACATTCATGTTTTGGTCATTGAATTTACATGAAATTCGGGCTGCTCTTTTCAAAAAAGAAGAAGAGTGCAGCGCCACAATGCAGCGCCGCTTTTTTTTTCTCCAATATCAGTATGCATTTATTCCCGTATATCTGCAGAAGCTTACAGAATGTTGCCAGGAACAACAACTCCTTTGTTGTAAACGTGAGACCTTTTCAATTGTACTACATATTTTTGCAATGACGTTGTATATGTAATAGATCTACATGTACACAGCAACAGCCTAGCCTCACAACACCTCTGCCCCAATTCCCTTTTGTCCTGGGCCAATGACCCAGTTGAATAGGGTTTTTTCTCTCCTTCCTTCCCCTCTCTTACATCCACTCTCTCTATCTATCTGTCTGTCTGTCTGTCTGTCTGTCTTCTGTTATGATCCCACGTAAGCTGCTCCCGACACGAGGAAACATCCAGGCCAATGTAATTGCTGCGTCACTGATTGATGTACATGTACAGATGGCCCGTTCTTCGTTGTTGTGTTGATGTACGTACACGAGATATGTGTGAAATCATGGTGTATGTGTGTGTGTGTGTGTGTGTGTGTGTGTGTGTGTGTGTGTGTGTGTGTGTTTGTGTGTTGTGTGTGTTGTGTGTATGTGTGTGTG
>JAPXFY010005340.1:0-15230 GCA_030674185.1 Monoplex corrugatus | reverse complement strand
AAAATAATAGAAATTATTAATACATAAACCAATTCAAGAATGTTCTGTACCCACACTAATACAAAAAACTGTATTAATCCAAAATCAAAAAAAAAAAAAAACCTGTTGATACATACTAAAATTTTAAAGAAATAAATTTTAAACATTAATTACAATCACAAATGGTTTGTTACACCCCAAACTACGAGAAATATATTTTTTACTTTAAATCCAACCAACATGTTGTTTTTTTCCCACATGAATTTTGAGGCTTGTCTGAAACGTAAAACCATTTTTAAAAGGGTCGTTCAGGAACCATCCCCCTGCAAAATTGTCGTCGTTTTTGGTTTTGCTTGACTTAGTGTTCTGAAAAAACGGGGGCCTGAAATTTTAAAACAAAATTTTATACGTCAGTTAAAAAAAATTGGCAATAAATTTTTAAAACGGGAAACTGTGTCTGGAATATTAAAAAAACAAATTCATGTTTTCACTTCGAAACAGTAAGTTATGATCTAATGAAAATTTAAGTCCCAAAAAATAACACTTATCTACTCAACGAGTAAATTTCGTTATGATTTAATTCGCAATGAGCAGCATATTTGTAATTCTAAAAAACCGTTTTCAAGAAAAAAATTTTGAAAAAAGATTTCACCTTTAACTATGTTTGGGTTAACATGGAGTGTTGTTTTTGGATGGTTAAACATCATGGGGGGCACGGGCCCTATTTAAAATTTTAATTTATAACAAAGAACTCCAAAATCTATAAAAAAAAGAATCGGTTTTCAGGCTTTTTTTGTTCATAAGTTTTCTGTCAAAAAATGCTTTTATAACAATTTACTTAAAAACATTTATGATTTCCCCAAAACAAATTTTTCTAAAAAAACGTTTTTTGCAAGCAACTAAAAAAAAAAAAAAAAAAACCATACAAACAAACAGCACATTGATGCAATGGCCCCTGGTTAGTACTTTTCCTTTCATTTTGCTTGTTTTATCGTACACACTATATGAGAATACTGCACTTTATTCCCGCATGACTCCCCTCTGGTTTTTCTTTTTCCGTTGCAAAACCCTGAAAAAATGAAATGTACAGGTAAAAATTGTTGACCCTGAACAATAGTCTGCAGAGGGGGTGAGGTGGTAGAAGCTTCAAACTATGTTCGACCACATTACAATATAATACCCAATTTTCCTTTCCCTACCTGCAAATTACCCCCACTCTGAAAATGGCCATGTACACAGGGTTTTAGGTGGGGGGGAACTGGAAGTCATACACACAAAATTTTTTTCAACAACATTTGCATCTCTGCAAATCTGAACAGTCAGATTTGGAAGACAGGTGCTATAGCTCTACACCAATGAGGTCTGGTATGAAACGGTTTGATGTCCACACAAATGACAATTATTAACATCACTTGAAGATGAAGGTTAAGAGTGTTTGGAATTATTCTAGTAGACAGAATTTTATACCAATGTCCAATTGCTAGTCGATCAAACGAGACCACTGTATTTAGGTCATGAGAAATCTAGTATATCCTGCTTTGAGCAATGGGTCCTATCACCAAGTGTCCTTGTTCATTGAACACTGACAGGTGTCAGCACACATTAAGCTATAAGCCAACACTAACTCAGTGATATCACCTTGAACAGCTTAGGTAAGTAAAACATTAATAAGACAATTTTTGCAGAATAGGTGGGGATAAGCCATTTACAAGCTACTCATCTCATCTTGAACAATTTTGAGTGTCAACGATGAATCTGTAATTTTATGTAGAATAGGTAGGGATGAGTCATAAATAAAATCAATGATTTTACCTTAAACAGGTTGGGACAGTCAATAATAAATCAATGATCTTACCTTGAACGGGAGTGGCAGCATCACTCCCAGCGATCACGTAAGGAGACAGCTCAGAGTAGACAGACTTCAGTCCTATGTCGTGCAATCTGAGCTGTTCGTAGTTATTTCCCTTGTCAGAATCACCTGATGACACAAGTACTAATGTCAGAAGTCAACAAATATAACCGTTTGTATACCGATTCATATGTAAAATTTCTCAGTAATGATAGTTTTCATGAGAAACCACATTTGCACCATGAATACCAGGTTTGATAATGTTCCATCTGTTTTCAACAAATAACACAAATGTCACTTTTCACCCGTAGAGGCGTGTCATGCATGAATGGAAATTTATCGTCGTGTTGACAATGTCACAGGTCACATCATGACATACACACAGACGAATAACCAAGGTGTAAAAGTTGACAATGAGATCACCAATCACTTTAGAATGGCAATCTCTCACAACCAAATACAGGAATTCAGCCAAACAAGGAATGACACCAAAAATATTTTAGTTCCATCATGACACGTAAACCTGGTGTGTTATGGTAGCGACCTGATTTTTCAGGTTTTATATACACAGATTTAAGCATAGCCATAAACATATATAAATTTGTGTACCTACATATCATAATGTGTACAGAAATGTCAAGCAAATACTCTATATCCACCATGATGTACAGATGTTAGACAAACGCTGATAACAACACAATAACTTCTACTTATCAGTGAAAACAAAGCTAGTCCATCAACCAATGTACATATGAACGGATCAAGTGTTGTGTAAATCAGCTCTGTGCCTCAATGTAAAAAAGTTAATTTGTGTGTTTTTTTGTTTTGTTTTTCTTAGTGTTTCCTAATTCTTCTGCTTAATCTGTCAGAGGTGTTGCAGAAAGAAAACGTCGTTGGGCTGCTGTGAGCTGGTGTGACAGGACAGATGAGATGCTATGTCAGATCATAGTTTCTTTGAATCTAATATAACCCGTCTTCCTTGGTCGACTGCTGGTGGTAAGTTGGCATTATTGTAAGGTGCCTGGACCATCTGATTCTCTATTGTTAAATGTAATGGTGGATGTGCTGTTGTCCTGGCCATCTTGCTGATCCCATTGTTCCGAATCAAGTCTATATTTTGCGTTCAATAGTCTTTTTGGGGGTCCAGATTTGAATAAATGTGGGTTCAGTTGCAGTTTCAGTTTTCAAGATGACGTCTCAGCTCTCAGACTGAATTTCATATCCATGACACCACTGGTACCAATTGATAATAAAACTCTAACGTGATCATGGCTTAAGCCTTCAGCCTGCACATAAACCCATGAGCTGGCTGAGTCCTGAGATCCTGTCTAGTGTATCGCTTCTGTATCTTATTTTATATTAGTATTTGTATGATCTTAAAAGTGGCTTCAATGGCTCACTTGCTTGAAGTGAGTGTGGTAACGAAGATGGAATTGATCAGCTTAGCTTTGGTCTCACTCGGATGCTGCTATGGTTCAAGAGTGGGGTAAGCTGGTAAATGATGTTATTACCCTTCTGCTTTTGGGATCTTAGTTTTCTTGTAAATAATCCATTCTCAGTAAAGACAGTGGTCAGGTATTTGAAATCACTCTCTCATTTGAAACTGCTATCATTAATGTCAACATTCAGGTTGCCTTATATTCTGCAAACGTTCATTGCTTCTGCTCTGCTAATGCTGACCTTCATGTCACTCTATTGACATATAGTGTTCAAACTGGCAGTATGCTCTTGAACTGTTTCTTCCTTTCATGTACGATGAACCGGTCGATGGCAAACAACAGTTTATTCATGCCTTCTGGATCTGAGTTGGTTTTGTTTGCATTCTTGTCAATACAGATGATAAATGAAGGGGTACTAGGACACATCAGTGCCCCATAGAATATTGTGTTGTGTAATCTCATCAATATCTAATAAATAATTGAATCATCACAAAATGTGTGACGTGATTTAATCAACACGTAATGAATCATCACATAGCACAGTATGTTGAGATTCAGTCAATACTTAGATGACCAAATGAACCGTCACAGGATTGTGTGTTGTGTACTTTTATAATACCCAGTGAACCAATAAATCTTTGCAGAATATTGTGTTTTGTGATGAAATCAATTCTCAAAGAGTCATCACAGAATACTGTGTGTGTTGGAGGCATCGCACAGTCCATTGCTATGCCAGCTTCCAGAATGATCAATACTGTTGTTTCTTCCTTTGTGAAGAACCATAATAAGATGCCATGGAAGTACTTCTTCAGCAATTTTAGGATGTTCTTTAAGATATGATGCAATGCCAGAACCTGTTGAATCATCTTGCGCATAACTGATTCATATGCATTTTCCAGATCGAGCTACATCATGTCGATGTATGCTCTCTCTCTCTCTCTTTCTCTCTCTCTCTCTCTCTCTCTCTCTCTCTCTCTCTCTCTCTGTTTATAGCTATGTAGATTGCTTCCCCACTTATCGTGGCATGCTCCACAGACCTAGCCACACCTGGGGTGCCTCCTGTCTGGACTGACAAATCCAGGTACTCATTCTGTACGAGATATTCAGTCATCCTAGCTGGCAAGATTTTCCCTTCGACGTTCAGGAATGATATTGATCTGAACTGGCTGATGTCACTTCACTTCTGTTTTTTAAATTGCATGCTCCGTCAGCTATCATCTATTGGATGTTGATGTTATCATTTTGAAGAGCTATTCAAAGGTATTTAGGGATTCCTTGTGTAATGTATCTTCAGAGGAGAAACCTCCCTCAAGTAAAAACTCCCGTATGCTTTAAAAGGGATGGACTACATCCAGGCATGACTCCAGAATGCTCTTCTGCAGTTGCCATTTTTTTTAGAAAGTTATGTGGTGTGATTTCATCAATACCCAATGACACAATAAATCATCACAGACTATTATGTGGTGTGATTTAGAAATAAACCAAAAGACAGTGACAGTCTCTGTACATTACCTGTAGCAGTGACGTCCTGTATCTCGTAGTGTTCACTGGCTGACTGCTCAGTGTTCTGGTCACTTTGGGTTGGATTGGTGACCTCTCTGTGCATGCACATGGATACATGGGCACACATTCACACAGGCATACAAACAAACAAACAAACACACACACACATACATACATATATACATACATACCATATACATACATACATACATGCATACATACATACATACATACATGCATACATACATACATACATACATACATACATACATACTACATGCACACATCAATGTTGTTCCTGGAATTTAAGTAGTGTATTTGACATGGATAGATGGCTGTTTTAAGTCTTTCCAGGTAGATCCGTGTGCAGTTTTTTTACATGTGTCCTTTTATTATACGGAAAGTGTTTTTTCAGTGATAACATTTCCGGTCTTTGTTTTGTTTTGTTTTTTTGTTGTTGTATTGTGTTTTTGTTTGTTTGTCTGTTTATTCATTTATTTAATTTTTGTATATGTGATCTGTGATAACAGAGCTGTCCGTTACTACAGGTCTTGTTTTTCTGTGTAAGCACTGTAATCACCCCATACTGTTGATAAATGTTACTTGAGATTGGATGTGGGCATTATGAATAGTTTTTGCTTGGTTCAGTGTTGAGGGATGGAGGGAGAGAGAGAAAGAGAGACAGGCAATCAGACAGACAGACAGGCAGACAGACAGACAAACAAACAAAGAGACAGGCAGACAGAGTGAGAGAGAGAGAGAGAGAGCAAAGGCTAGCAAAGTTTAGGCTGAAAATTGAATAAGTACTACGAGTAGCTCGACACCAACTACTGCTACGAATACTGCTATTATTACAACTACTAATACCACCACTACTGTTATTACTACTTTACTATTACTACTACCACTATGTAATTATTACTGCTGCAACTATTACTACTATGACATCCAGCATCAGTATTGTGTGTGCTACTTCCAATTTCTCCACAAACATTACATGATTAACGTGACTACTAATACTATTATCATTAATACTATCACCAACAGCACCACTACTACATCTGCAATTTCCACTGTCACCACTGTCACTACCATTCCTAGCACTGCCATGACTATTATTGATACTAATACAACAGCCACTACCACCACTACTGCAATACTGATGGATTCTCCCATCAGTCTGACAGATGAGTAAGTGTACTGATCTTCAGGGCCTGGTATGAGGTCTGTATGCAGGATACAGGACCAATACTAGAGACACGTGTTCTCTCATGCACTGCATGGGAATGAATCCTATGGCCATGAATTCTGTTATTGGTGGCCCTTCTTCTGTTGAGTAAGAGCTGTTCTAAGCTGTTGAAATATGATTATGCCCTGCATGGACTGCTGTCGTCCCCATGCTCTCTTGTCAGTAATGCCTTCCATCTAGTAGTACTAGTAGTGCAACTCATACATTCTTCAGCTCTCACTATTAATAGTGCTGCCAAAATCAGGGACGATTTTTGGTAATACTGTTTATGTATTGAAAGACAAGATCAGGGTCTTACGTGAACGAGATATTTCACCTTCCTGTAAGCTTGTGAGAAATGGACCCCTATCGCGATTTGGAAAACTGAATCCAAGCCATGGAAATGAGATGTTATTGCAAAATACAAAATATCAGATATACTGATCATATTACAAATGAATAAATAAGCCAAACCATCAAGCAATGCGCAAGACTATATGATGATCTGCTGACATTAGTTAAGAAAAGAATACTACGTTAGTATAGTCATGTAGCAAAATCCAATGGCTTTGCAAACTCAGTCCTCCAGAGAATGGCAAGTGAAGAAGACAGAGGCGAAGACAGGAAAAAGACGATGGACCTACAATACTGGGGATTGGATGGTGAAACATTTTGCAGAGATCCAGGATTTGGCACCAAACCAACAGAGCTGGGTGACTATGGTGAACTGTTCTTCGTGCAGCGCCCCGATGATACTTCAAGTGTTGAATAAGGAGCAAGAAGAAGAAGAAGAAAAACAAGAACAAGAAAAAGAACAGAGAAAGAGAAGGAAGAAAAGGAGGGGCAGAAGAAGGAGGAGGAGGTGGAAAACGAGGAGAAAGAAGAGAAGAAGGAAGAGGAAGAAGAATTAACATGTTCATTTATCTGTTTATTTAATCATTAATTAATTAATTCATTCATTCATTCATTCATTCATTCATCCATCCATCCATCCATCATTCCTTCACTCACTCATTCATTCATTCATTCATTTATTCATTCATTCATTTCTTAATTCATTCATTCACTCATTTATTCATTCATTCATTATTCATTCATTATCTATGACTGTCAGACAAACCTTTCATGTTCTCTTATTTGCCTGGACGCTGAAAAACAACAAAACAAAACAGAATTAACAACATAACTCACTGTAAAATTTGGCTTAATCTAAACTCATTAAACCCACTCTATTTTCAAATTTGTGCAATCAAAGTGTCTGTTTTGTGAGCATTCAAACTAATAGACACAAACGCACACAGAGAGAGAGAGAGAGAGAGAGAGAGAGAGAGAGAGAGAGAGAGAGAGAGAGAGAGAGAGAACTATTAAATATCTAACTAGTATTAAACATCTAGGACGTGATATTTTCGCATTATTCGACGTCTAAGAGATCATGATTGTGCACTGTTAGACATCTAAGACATCATTTTCTGTAGTAAAAGACATCCAATATATCATCTTTTTGTAGTATTACATATCTAAGACATATTTCTGTTGTACAAAACGTCTAAGATATTTTTGTGTAGTATTACATATTTAAGACATGTTTCTGTAGTATAATACATCTAAGACACCATCTTTGTGTATTATCACATATTTAAGACATCTTTTTGTAGTATAATACATCTGAGATATCATTTTTGTGTAGTATTACATATTTAAGGCATCTTTGTGTAGTATAGTACATCTAAGATATTCTCTTTGTGTAGCATTACATATTCAAGACATCTTTCTGTAATATAAGACATCTAAGATATCATATTTGTGTAGTATTACATATCTAAGACACCTTTGTGTAGTATAAGATATCTATCATTTTTTGCGTAGTATTACATATCTGAGACATCTTTCTGCAGCATTAGATATTTAAGATATTATCATGGTGTGTAGTATTACACATCTAATACACCATCGTTCTGTAGATAGATAGAAAGAAACTCTAGGGAGAGCTAGACAACAGAAGGTCTTCAGAGAAGTAACCCCCTTTAGACAAGTGTTTCGGCCCTGAATTCCTTACACTCTCGGGGGGCCGGGCCACATCCAGGTCATGACTCCTGGATGCCCTTCTGCTGTTGTCTATTTTTTTTTTTTTTTTTTTTTAAATTTCCCACGCCGGGGAGCGAACCTGGGCGATTCTGCGCTTCAGAACTGCGGTACGCGGTTTTACCAATGTGCTAACGGGGCACACATCATCTGTAGGGAATTTAATCCTTATGAAGTTCACTTTTGGTTCCTCCTTGCCCAGATCCAGCTTGAGCTCCTTTCTGCTGCCTCTGCCATCGCTTTAAGGGCTCTAGTCCTCTTCTTCCCAGAAATGGCGAGTTGTTTCATGAGATCATAAGCGGAGGTGCCCACAAACCCTCTTGCCCCGACCTCTATGGCGAAGATTTTGACCCGCAGACCTGCTTTCTTCAGGGTGCTGGCAAGACCGGCGTATTTTTCGGTCTTGTAGATATGTGCTTCTTCCATTCTGCTTTCGTATGGCACAGTGAGTTCTATCAGAATCACTTGTTTCGAGGAGTCAGAGTGGAGAGCGATGTCTGGTTTCATGCCTGTCTTGCTGATGACATCTGGGTAATTTCTCCACTCTGGGAGGTCTGCTGTACACTCCCAGTCGACTGCTCCATCCAGAAGACCCTTTGGCAATGTGCTGGTTGTCATAGCCCTTTCGGGCCAGACCTGTTTCCCTCCTGCTTTGTAGAACGTTGTCATAGCAATTGGTGCGTTTGGGGTCATGGTTTTTTCGCTAATCACATCTGTGATCACTTTCAGAACTTGGTTGTGCCTCCATGTATACCTTCCTTGGGCTAGCGCTACTTTGCAAGAGCTTAGGACATGTTCCACTGTTTGTTTCTTCTGACAGAGCGGACATGCTGGGTCGTCTGATTTCCCCCATTTCACTAAGTTTGCATTCGAGGGGAGCAGGTCATATACAGATCTGAGAAGGAAGATTATCCTTAGAGGAGCCATGTGCCACATATCGTTCCAGCTGAGACTTCTTTGGAGTGCACTGTCCCATGTTGTCCATTGCCCCTGTTGACCTTGCTGGACTGCCTTCTGCACTCTTTTGACATCTTCTTCTTCCTTCAACTCCTGTATGATCATGTCTCTTTTTTCCTTCCCTTTGGCTTTGGACCACCACTGCATTTTTGTTGCTCCCAGTCCCTGTCTGTTGGTTTGCGTGTGTCCAATTATTTCTTTGATTATTTCTGTAGTATTATGTATCTAAGAAATAATCTTTCTGTAGTAAAAGGCATCTAAGATATCATCTTTGTCTAGCAGTATACACGTAAAACGTCATCTTTGTGCAGTATTTATATCTGAGACATTATCTGTCAGTAGTATTATACAGCTAAGATGTCATCTTTGTGTAGTATTAGCTAAAACGTCATATGTGTGTAGTATTACAGATCTAAGACAGTATTGTTCTGTAGTATCAGCCATCATCGTTGTGTAGTGATAGACATCCAAGGCATCATCCTGGTGTAGTATCAGACATCAAAAGCATTATCTGTCTGTAGTGTTAAACGTCTCACGCATCATCCTTGTGTAGTATTGATCACCTAAAATATCACCATTGTGTAGCATTGGACATCTAAGACATCATCTTTGCGTAGTATCAGGTATTTACAGTATCATCGTTGTGTGGCAATGGACATCTAAGATATCAGTTGCAGTATTAGGCATTTAAAATATCATCATTGTGTACCATTAGGCATCTGAGACATCATCTTAGTGTAATATTGGACGTCTAGGACATCATCTTTGACCAATATTAGGCATCTAAAACATCACCATTATGTAGCATTTGACATCTAAGACATCCTGTACATTTAAAACATCATTTGAGATCTAGGGCAGTTCTGTAATGCCTTTTCATTTTGTCATTTATGTCGAAATGTTGTTTTGTAAAAACGTTCTGTCTACGACATCTATGACATTTTTGTTATATCTCTTTATGTTGTTATTCATATTATGATAAACTGTAGTTAAATTACTTCTGAGTTCATTCTTGCGTGCTATATACCTGGTACAGCTTTACAACATGTTTCTATCGTATTGTTCATGTTTTATGTCCTATTACTTTAGTCTTTAAACCACAATGTTTTTAGAGCCTAGTTCGTCTCTTGTTTTTGTGGCGCTGATTGGTATGCTAGATCTTTTGGGTCTTTATAATACTTTTCTTTATTCATCACGCATATACACACACGCCTGTACAGATATATATATATATATACATATACATATATGTGTGCTTGCATATATATATACATATACATAGATATATACATATGTATATATTTATACATATACACACACACACACACATGTATACATGTATAATGTATGTGTATATATGTGTATATATATATATTTTATATACATATATATATATATATGTATATATATATACATATATAGACACGCACATAAACCACAGGCACACAGATGCACACACACACACACACACACACACACACACACACAACACACACACGCACTTTCGCACACACATGCTCTCACACTCGCATACACACATAGACACAGACACCCACACACACACATATGCATAGACAGATGCGCGCGCGCGCACACACACACACACACACACACACACATACACACACACGCACACGCACGCACACGCACGCACACACGCACACACACACACACACACCACAACACAACATATTAATAAACCTGCACACCCACATGTACTTATATACAAAGCACCACATATGAAATATTTACAGTTAGCACAAGGCAAGGTCAAGTGATGACGCCAGAGCCAGACTACAACCACAGCCATAGGGACCACCATCACCACAAACATTACTGCCACTGTAATGCCCACTGTAGCCCAATTACTGAGTCCTGTTGCTGATGATGATGTTGGATTTTCTCCCGTTTCACCATCTAGTCATTAAGAAAACACACATACAGATCAATCAAATCATGTCACTGATTATTATTAAAATAATACATGCTCAAACACGTTCTTTTCAAGAAATGCCTGTCAATTAACAAAGTCATTAAGACAACACACAGACAGATCAGTCAAATCATGTTACTGATTATTCCTAAAATAATACATGCTCAAACACGTTCTTTTCAAGAAATACCTATCAATTAACAAAGTCATTAAGACAACACACAGACAGATCAGTCAAATCATGTCACTGATTATTCCTAAAATAATACATGCTCAAACACGTTCTTTTCAAGAAATACCTATCAATTAACAAAGTCATTAAGACAACACACAGACAGATCAGTCAAATCATGTCACTGATTTTTCTTAAAATAATACATACTCAAACACGTTCTTTTCAAGAAATACCTATCAATTAACAAAGTCATTAAGACAACACACAGACAGATCAGTCAAATCATGTCACTGATTTTTCTTAAAATAATACATACTCAAACACGTTCTTTTCAAGAAATACCTATCAATTAACAAAGTCATTAAGACAACACACAGAAGATCAATCAAATCATGTCACTGATTATTCCTAAATAATACATGTTCAAACACGTTCTTTTCAAGAAATGCCTGTCAATTAACAAAGTCATTAAGACAACACACAGACAGATCAATCAAATCATGTCACTGATTATTCCTAAAATAATACATGCTCAAACACGTTCTTTTCAAGAAATGCCTGTCAATTAACAAAGTCATTAAGACAACACACAGACAGATCAGTCAAATCATGTTACTGATTTTTTTAAAAATGATACATGCTCAAAAGCGTTCTTACCAACAAATACCTATCAATTTACATTAAGAAAAGAGTTCTTCAGTGTTACAGAGAACTGATAATGTTGTACGGATGTAAAGAGTGGTCAATCAACGCACAAAGTAAGAACAAGATTGAGGCAGCTGAAATATGGTTTCTAAGAAGAATGTTAAGAGCTCCATGTGTGTGGTGATTTGTGGTAACCTGTCGTGATATGTATGACTTGTAGTGATCTGTTGTGACCCGTATGATGTGTGGTGTCCCGTGGGATATGTGGTGATTTGTGGTAACCTGTCGTGATATGTATGACTTGTAGTGATCTGTTGTGACCCGTATGATATGTGGTGACCCGTGGGATATGTGGTGATTTGTGGTAACCTGTCGTGATATGTGTGACCTGTAATGATCGGTTGTGACCCGTATGATATGTGGTGACCCGTGGGATATGTGGTGATTTGTGGTAACCTGTCGTGATATGTGTGACCTGTAATGATCGGTTGTGACCCGTATGATATGTGGTGTCCCGTGGGATATGTGGTGATTTGTGGTAACCTGTCATGATCTGTGTGACCTGTAGTGATTGTTGTGATCCGTGTGATATGTGGTGACCTGTGTGGTATGTGGTGATCTGTGGTAACCTATGGTGATCTGCGATGATCTGTTGTGACCTGTGGTAGTCTGTTGTAACACGTGTGATGTGTGGTAACCTGTGTGACATGTAGTGAACTGTTGTGACCTGTGGTGTTATGTGGTGACCTGTGTGATATGTGATAAACTGTTGCGACCTGTGGTGATCTGTGGTAACCTCTGGTGATCTGTGATGATTTGGTGAGATCTGCGGTGATCTGTGGTAATATGTGGTGATCTGTAATGATTTGTGGTGACCTATCGGGATGTGAGTGTCCTGTGGTGATTTGTGGTGATCTGTGATGACCTGTGGTGACGTGTGATGATCTGTGGTGATCTGTGGTGACCTGTGGTGATCTATGGTGATTGGTGGTGACCTTCGCTGACCTGTGATAATATTTGATGATCTGTGGTGATATGTGGTGATATGTGGTGATCTGTGGTGATATGTGGTGATCTGTGGTGATCTGTGGTGATATATGTTGATATGTGGTGATATGTGGTGATCTGTTGTGACCTATGGTGATCTGTGGTTGTTTATGGTGACTTTTCATTAGGTATTTGTGTGGTATTTGCTCAAATAAACTTGTTTGCTCAATTGAGGGCATTCTTTGTGATGAATTGGGGTAATTTACGTTGGTGAAGTAAGAAAACATTTTCATACATTGTTCCTTAAAGTCTTCTCCATTAGACCAGAGTCTGCGGATGCAGAGGAATGGAATTTGCAGAAAGGTATACTGTTTTTGTAACATTCCTCCTTTCATCCATTACAAAAAAAACGAATTCTTCTCCCTCTGGAGTCTCTTCTATATTTAAGGAAACTTTAAGGAGCAATCCACCAAAATGTTCTTTCTTCTTCACTAAATGCAAATTTCCCTAGTCCATGATAAAGAATGCCTTCACTCAAACAAGCAACACTTGAGAAAGTTTGCACTCCAACAGAAACAAAAATGTGAAGAAGACAGAACTATCATCAGTCTGTTGAATCATTCACATTCACAACCCACTTGCCAAAATCTAAAATCTAACTATTACATTTTGAAAGAACATCAATCTATGGACCACAGTTTCCAAACCAAACCCATGGTAGCATAAAAACGAGAATCCACACCAGGCACATTCCCTTGTTCCCAAAATAACTGTTTTAGATCTGCCCAGACATCATCTCCACTATATCACTCCAAGTTCCAAATGGCTCGTTTCAAATAAAACGAGCATTTTCCTGCCAAACCCACAACACAATCTGTGTCATCCATGCAAACGTTTTGGTCAGGTCTACTCAAAAGAAGCATTCTGCCAACTCAATGACCATATTTCAAAACACCTGGCCGACATCTGCTGCAACCTACAAAAACCAACTGGCATCCATTTCCACAGAGCCAACCACAACATAAACCATGTTCAAATGGCAGACACACAGTGATGGTTTTGAACGTAAACTAAAACTGGGGATCTTATCTCCACTTTGCATCACTGTCCAACACTAATCCACTCAAATGACTCTTTACCACATTCTAAACAACACCTGCTTATGCACTTACACCAGATTCACGACTAAAATACAGATACCCTCCCATGTTCCTCAGCCTTACTACAGTTTATTCTTATACCAATAACATCCCACTTTAACTCCCCAAATCCCAAATCAACTACTTTAGTACTTGCATAGATTCAATATTATTGTCATTGTCCATTTTTGTCTAGACTTTATAATTATATTGCACTGATATTCTTTGTACTTACCCTTGTACATTCTCCCCTCCCCCTCCCCCCCCCCCCCTTGATCGGATCTACTCATACAAACGTATCGTCAAATAAACACCAACAAACACACAGTGGCATATACACCCCCCCCCCCCCCGTTTTACACATGCATACATACACACACATTCACAAACATATAGTACATACACACACTATACGAATCTGGTGTAGGCTGTGCTGGTATGTGGGATGAGGGAGCGAATACAATGGTTTTTGATCTGGTGTGCAGTTAGACGGTTGAGGAATCAAAAACAAGTGTGTGGAGGAAGAGGATATCAAAATCTACCCTTCTCAAAAGTACAAATAAATAACACTATGCTCTCTTCCAAACTGAGATGCAATATCATTTGAACATAGAGGACAAAATGGCTTACGAACAAACGAGACTGGAACATGCTTTTCCTTGAATATCTTGACCATGCCTCCTCATAATATGACATTACATCCCTCAGAAAAGTATGAAAAAAATTACTCCTGTGTTTTATATAATTAGTCCTCTTTATTTTCAGCTACTGTATCACATCAAGGACTCGGACATTCTACCCCTTTATCCCCGCCCTCTCACTCCCTTGCTCCTGTACACAACTTTTTGCTGTCATGCATGTCTTTCTAGCTCCACCATCCTTTTGGGTATTACAGGCGTGGATCACTTATTTCCAGAGCTGGGTGGCGGAGATGTCTTGGTAGTGGTGTATTTTGCAAATAGTTTTGAACTATTACATTTTTTTCTCTCCCCACTCTCCTTTTATTTCCATTTTTTATTCTTAACATTTTCTGTGTGGTCTGAACCACAATACAAAGTCATTTTTCTATCACACAGTCAGCACCTGCTTACTTGTTACATTTCCTTATCGTGCGCATTATCTCCCTTCCACAGTCCGTCTTTTGTCTGATTCATCATACCGTCTGTGTCCCGACAATGTCTCTACATTTTTGTGTGTGTTTTTTCCGGTGGTTTTGTATCCTGTTGAAGACCCAAAGATTGAAATCAGTATGCTGTGTGTCTGTTTCTGTGTTTCTGTTAAAATCATTCAAGTCCTTTTCATATCAGCTTCTCA
>JAPXFY010005339.1:0-15230 GCA_030674185.1 Monoplex corrugatus | reverse complement strand
CACATGGCACCTGCAACGTTGTGCATATGGAATTCTTTCCCAAGCGCGGAGATTTTCATTTTTGGAGGAATTGAAACTAAAAACTAAAAACCATAATCACAGTCCCAAAAATTATTCCAAAACGTTTTTTCCCCACAAATGTTTTTTGGGAGAAACAAGAATGGCAAAAGCAATATAAATTGGTCTGTACGGATGTTTCTTTCAGTTTACTTCGTGTATCTTAGAAATTATTTAAAATTCATCCATATACTTCAAAGAGTACTTTTTTAACGAAAATGTTTGTATCAACATCATTAAATATGTACACATTTCTCAGCCTGTCAGAAAGTCTAAACCCAAATTTTTTTAAAAAACAAGGGGGGGTTGTAACGTAAGTTTAAAAACCCAAAGTTTGGCCAGTTATTGATCTACTGGTCATTTTGTGGTTTTTTTACTTCGCTTTTTTTGGGTTTTTCCCCACCAAAATCTTGCACTTGTTACTCTATTCTTTTTTTTTTTGATATTTCTACATACAAATATCTTCCCTTGCCCCACCCCCAACTTTCAAAAAAAAAAGGGGGATGGGTGGTTTCTAAAATCATTTTAAGTAAATGATTATTGATTCAAAGATCACCACACAAAAATACACCACCCACACGTACGGACAGAACACACATATATGCACACATTATCAGTTACAAAAGTCCTGGGATAAGAAAGTATATCTCTAAAGATTCTCACGAAAGAGTTTACATTCACAGCGAAGTCATACACTGTGTGTATGAGTGCGCGTGACTGTGCGTGTCTATACGTGAGCGTGTATGTGTGGCTGCCCGTGTGTGTTTCTGTGCACGTATGCCGCGCGCGCGCCATCGTTGACATTAATGTAACAACTTCAATCTTACATACATACACCACAACATACATACATACATACATACATACATACATACATACATACATCATACATACACATATACATACATACATACATATACACATATATAATGCATACATACATACATACATATGTACATACATACATACATACATAAATACATACATGTACACATACATACGTTCGAACATGCATGCACACGTACATACATATGTACACATACATGCTTATATACAACATGCACGCGTACATACATATATGCATACATGCATGCATGCATCCATCCATCCATCCATCCTTCCATCCATCCATCTATCCATCCATCCATCCATCTATCCATCCATCCATCCATGCATACACACATGCATGCATGCATATCTACACACACATACATGCATATGTAAATAAATCATTAGATTCACATACGTACATAAGCAAGAAAATCATAGATAAATCGCTAAATAATTAAATACATACAATTGGTACTCGTACTGTGTCAGGTTGTGTGCACGCATTACTGATGCCAATAGAAAAAATCCTCCATATGAGATTGATACAGCTGAAAACATTACGAGATTGATAATAGATATACGTGGACACACACACACACACACATACACACACACACACGCGCGCACACACACACACACACACACCACACACACACACACACACACACCCACAAAAAAAACACACACACGCAACGTCATTAGAAAAGCGTTGAAAAACCCTATTAATGAAAGATGAAATTAAAGCAGCAACAAAAAGGATGAAACAGTGACATCCTTAGGGACTAGACAATATTATCATAGGAATAATCCAAGCTTTAGATGAATTTTGTATAGAACAAGTGACAGTCCTCCTAAATAATATTTATGACTCAAGAAAAAAACTGAAATCAATTTTCATTGCATTTCCAAAGAAAGTAAGGGCTGTAAAATGCCAACTTCATCGTACAATACGTTTGATGACTGATGTGACAAACATTCTTTTAAGAATAATCATGATGAGGACAAGGAATAGAACTAAACTAGACATAGCAGAAGAACAGTATGGACATTTTGAAGGAAACAGAGTGTTAATGCCAATGAAAACTCTTAGAACTTTCATAGAAGGATCAGTTGAGTACAATGTGGATTTCTGTTTATGTTTTGTTAACTGTACCAAGTTTGATCAACCAACTGGAAAAGCTCGTTGTAGATGGAAGAGATCGATGAATAATAAGGAATATATACTGGTACCAAACAGCAGCAATGAGAGTAGAAAGTGACGTAAGCTCTTTTCAAAACCTTAAAAGAGGGGTTAGACAGGGATGCGTCCTGTAACCGGATCAGTTCTCACTTTACAGTGCAACCATCATGAGAATCCTGGAAGAATTACCTGGGATAAAAGTTGGAGGAAAACTGACAAACAATATTTGTTAAGCAGATGACACTGTTCTAATTGCAGAAAATGAAAAAGGCATTCAAAATCTTGCGAATACAATAGAAACAGAGAGCAGAAATAAAGGCGGGAGATAAATAATTGCAGAAAAATGAAAACAAAACTCGACCTGCAAAATATTGTGACTATGACAAAAATAGACACAATAGAAACGAGAACTATAGGGCTAAAAAGAAGACTGAAATCATAATAATCAGTGAAAAACGAGAATTTCATTCATGTAAAATGACAATAAAATGGCAAAAATTGGACATGTTAATCAGTTTAAATATCCGGGAAATCATCTTGCCAGACAGCAGATGAACATTAGAAATAGCTGAAAGAATCAGCCTTTGTGTGCACACCGGCTAGTTCCTAAACCCCATTCATGTGTATAAAACACACACACCAATGATTGTCTTATTAAAAACTGTCCTATCTGTTATGTTAGTGGCTGATTTAATCATGTAAACACCCAGCATGCACACTCACTAAAGACAGAATTTGCTGACCATGAAACAAAATACCATCTGTGTGACGTGGGCAAAACAACGTACATACGAGTTATTGAAAACAAATTGGAACGCTGATAAAAAAAAAAAGAGAAAAAAAGGCAGTGAGAACACTAGTCGGAAATCCACGGTTTTGTCTGATAAAAAAGAACAAAAAGCAAGAAATCTATGTACCGCTTGATGATAAGACCCACCACACGTCTAGTACTATCAGCAGATGCTGTATCCAACTAATCTGACAGTGTTTACATTGTACTCGAGTTATGCTTTTGAATAATATGTACATATAACACAAACTTGGAGGAATCTATCAAAGAAAATGTGGTTTAAAGTGCTTTATTTTCAGGTCATAGAAAGCCAAGAAATATGATTTGCTCATTCAAATATATTACTCTCCTAGTCTTTACAGTGTAAAGGGCAGTAATCCTGATGGTCTGCTCTATCGATGAGACTTGGAATACCCACCAAAGACACATTCAGTAGCTGGAATGGTTCCACCGAAGACGTCTTCACAAGATCTCAGCATGATCTGGCAAAAATGAGTGTTCAATCTTCAAGTTCTGAAAAAATGTAGCATGTCAAATATAGAGTATCTACGTATCAGCTGCTAGAGTTAAAGGACAGGACACGTTGTCCATATGGAAGACAACAACATCCCGAAGATATTCATGTGAGGAGAACTGATGCAAGGATATTGTGATCAAGAAAGTCCACTAAAACGATACAAGGATGCTCTGAAGGTCAACCTCATCCCCTGCAGTATCAACGCCACGAGTTGGGGAAACAATGCCCACAACCGAGTAAGCTGGTAGCAACAGTGCATGCAGAGCAGTCGCATGTTGAACAGAGCAGAATAAGAGATTGGGGACAGGCACAAGCAGAACTCAAGGCTGAAAGACTCATTGTCCAGTGCAAGCTGAAGACCAAAATGTCTTCAGGAACAGTCTTGCATCCCGCATGAAGACCCATACCAGGCAATCGTGACTAGTTTCCCTACTCATCCACCAGATCGACAATAGAGTCCATTACCATTATCACTTACCTTAGGTGTTCTTGCGTGTGTGTGTTTTGCGTGCTTGTGTGTCTGTGTGCTTGTGTGTGTGTGTGTGTGTGTGGTCTGTGTGTCTGTGTGTGTGTCTGTGTGTGTGTGTATGTGTGTGTGGTGTGTGTGTGTAGTGTGTGTGAGTGTGTTGTGCGCATTTGTGTGCGTGTGTGTGTGTGTGTGTGTGTGTGTGTGTGTGTGTGTGAGTCTGTGTGCGTGTGAGCGTGTGTTTGTATGTGTGTGCAAATATGTGTGTGCCTGTGTGTGTGCTGTGTGTGTGTGTGTGTGTGTGTGGTGTGCGTGTGTGTGTGTGTGTCGTGCTGTGTGTGTGTGTTTGTGTTGTGTGTGTGTGTTGGTGCTGTGTGTGTGTGTGTGCTGTGTGTGTGTGTGACTGTGTGTGTGTGTGTGTGTGAGTGTGTGTGCGTGTGTGTGTGTGTGTGTGTGTGTGTGTGTGTGTGTGTGCTGTGCTGGTGTGTTGTGTGTGTGTGTGTGTGTGTGTGTGTGTGTGTGTGTGTGTGTGTGGTGTGTGGTGTGTGTGTGGTGTGCAATGTGTGTGTGTGTGTGGTGTGTTTGTGTGTGTGATGTGTGTGTGTGTGCATGTTGTGTTGTCTGTGTGCGTGGTGTGCAGTATATGAGTGAGCGCGCTCGCGGGCCTTTAACTTTCTTTCATTCAATTTGTCAAAATAATAAATCTTCGTATCAGGAGCAAAAAAAAAATGAGATAAGATAATAAATCTTGTCACCAGACACTGGTAAAGGTTTAGTTATCTCTAAGTCAATAAATCACTGTTGCCTTAAGAGTTTCTGATGTATATGTGTAAAAGTCAAACAATTATCAGGAAACAATGGAAAGGTCTTGTGACCTGGTCTGTGTGATCGTTATATATTGTGAAGGAACGCAGCTCTGTTCTTAATGGTTAGAACAACTGTGTTCACGACACTTCTCTCTCTCTCTCTCTCTCTCTCTCTCTCTCTCTCTCTCTCTCTCTCTCTCTCTCTCTTTCTCTCTCTTCCTCTCTCTCTCTCTCTCTCTCTCTCTCTCTCTCGTTCTCTCTCTCTCTCTTCTCTTCTATCTCTCTCCTCTCTCACTCTCTCTCCTCTCTCTCTCTCTCTCACTCTCTCTCTCCCTCTGTCTGTCTCTCTGTCTCCCTCCCTCTTTTCTCTCTATCCTATCTCTCTCTCTGCCTCTGTGACTGTCTGTCTGTCTGTCTGTCTGTCTGTCTGTCTGATGGTGTCAGCATGTCAGTCACAAGATGGAGTCCTGATACACTCCAGGAACGAATAGTAGTCCTACGACTTGGAAACTGGTGCTCAGCACCACAAGAACTCTCCATGGGACTCCCTCAAGGATCCCCACTTTCCCCTGTTCTTTACAACATATACACAAAAGGACTAGCTGACCTAAATAACAACGGACCAGCCCATATCATCACTTTTGCAGACGACGGACTCATTTATAAGACAGGCAAAATGCATCAGAGAGAAACAAAGCAATCCAAGAACAGTTAAACAACGTAGATCAGTGGTGTCAAGAAACCGGATCAGCAATTAACTCCACCAAAGCACAGGTAGTGTTCTGCACCTTGACAACAAAGCATCATCATCATCATCAGGTGCCTTGCCGCATGGCGTTGGCGATTATGGACTTCCATCTGTCTCTATCACTTGTTGCCTCAAGCATCTCTTCCACCCTCCTTGTCCGCAGCCACTCTGCAAGTCCGTCTAGTATCTTCTCCCTGGGTCTACCCGGTGCTCTCTTTCCTTCCAGCTTTCCCGTTGTGACTAGGTGCTCCAATTCCCAAAGCAAAGAGTGAAACATATCCACCAGTTACGCTCAGAGGAACCCATATCGAGCGAATAAACAACTTACGCTTCCTTGGCACCAGCTTTGATAGAATGTTAACCTCCAGAAAACATATGAAAACCACTAAACTCAAATGTAAAAAAGGCATTTCAATCTGAAAGAAATGGCAGCTAAAGGCATTGAACAACGTTATCTCTTTCAACTATACCAAGCTGTAATACCGAGTGCAATCGATTATGGACTGGGCCTCACTACGTTGTCACAGACGAATCTTGGAACCATAAAAGACACACCCGTGGAGACTATGCAATACATTCTCAACTTTCCTTCAATACATTCCAGACACAATATAGAACAAGTAAGGGCATATTTCAAGACATTGGAGAACCCAGAAAATCCACTCTACCAGATCGTTGGAACAGCAAAAGGCAACAGACTCCAATGCGGAAAATCATGGATGGGGCAGGCAGAAGGCCCCATTCAGCATGCGTGTCAACTGATAGAACTTAAAGGGACAAAGAAATGGGGAAAAACATCCAAACCAGTTCAAACATATGTACAAAATTATCAACCCAAACATCTAGGGAGACAGTTGCGAATGGCCAGAAGGGAAAACAAATGCAGAAATTCAGCTACTCATGGAGCAACTAAGTTGCAACCCCAAAGATGTAATCATACACATGGATAGCTCAGCCACCAATCTGGATGGGGCTTCACTGTCAAACAGAACGGAAACACCAAACATGAAGAAAACGCTACATATGATATCACAATCTCCAGTCTAACACTGGAAATTGAGGCAGTCACACTTGCACTAAAATGGTTAACCTCACGGATGATGACATGAAAGAAATCCAAGCCTTCATCCTGACAGACTGGATGAATCTTCTTCAGAAAGTGCAAAATGGAGTCTTACATACTTACTTACTGACATAATTACTTATTCATTTACTTACTTACTTACTCACTTACTTACCTATCGTTTTCCTCTTTTCTTTCCTCAGAAATGAACGACAGACTGGCAGGCCTATGATTAAGAAATAGTATCTTCACCAGGCTGATAGACAGCTGAGGCTTTGTGCATTGATGGGGGGAGCGGGGGCTTTCTGGTATGAGACGGGTTTATACAGAGTGGCTACTGTGTTGTGATTCAGACTTTTAATTATTCATTGTTTATTTAGATATATTCATGTATTCCTTTTTCTGAAGATAAGATACACAGATACACATGTCATTTACATGTAGCCAGGTTTGTTCCAGTGATAGGCTGATATAATACCAGTATAACATAATTATAGACAAGGTAAAAACATAGGCTAGGTAGGGCCTCAGGATCTGGCCAGCTCATGACTTTATGTGCAGGCATAAGGCATGTGCCATGGTCACCATACACGTGGTATCTGTGATGTTAGAGCATATGGAATTCGTTCTGAGCGCGGAGACGTCGTCTTGAGAATCCAAAACTAAATTTGAAACTGTCTGTCTGTCTGTCTGTCTGTCTGTCTGCCTGTCTGTCTGTCTGTCTGCCTTTCTTTGGCTCTGTCTCTCTCTCTCTGGTTCTGTCTCTCTCTCTCTCTGTCTCTGTCTGTCTGTCTGTCTGTCTCGGTCTTGTCTCTGTCTCTGCCTGCCTGTCTGTCTGTCTGTCTCTCTCTCTCTCTCTCTCTCTCTCTCTTTCTCTCTCTCTCTCTCACTCTCTCTCTCTCTCTCTCTCTTGTGCTTGTTGCAATTTAACTACTGCAGCGTCTTTCAAAATAAATACTGTCGTAGATTCCCTGTTCATATCACAATTTAATGCGGTAAAGTTCTTAGTGCAATGGACTACTGACTGGAAGGTCATAAGTTCAAACCCACATCAGTTATAAAATAGTTGTTGTGGGATCTTTCAGTCCTAACTGGCTTTTATTCAGAATTGAACGTGCTATGGGTTTGATGGGAAGACTGGAAGCAATCGAGTCTCGTCCACTTTACGGTCGTGTCATTGACGGTGTTGATCAGACTTCCAGACTCAATACTACAGGTGTTTGCTAGTCTCAGGCTTAGTTGTCACTAGCATATGTGAAAAAAAAAACAAGTATAGACCACAGGCTTTTCATGGGCGGGACTGCAGTATGGCAGATACAGGGATCTGTCCTACAACGTGAAAACGTGAAAACTTCAAAACGACCAGGTTCGAATTATGTATCACTTTTCTTTAATCAAAAATGGATTTTTTCACCAGCTCCCCTCCTCCCCAATCACTAAGCATTCAGTGGTAGCCCAGGTACAGTTTTACAACACTTGAAAAGGAAATGGGTGCTACCAATTTTGAAATAAATCTGCAAACAGGATTACAATCAAATTTGGGTAGATGTATCTCGTAAGCCCTGTCAAGGTAGTGTATCTAGAATAGGGACAGCTATGATTTCCAATCTATGAAGTGTCTCAGCAAGAAAAGAACAAAAACACTTCAAACCATTGATGTATGAAAATGTCCAAACCTTACTGAACAATAACGATAAACCAGGATGGCATAATAATAATAATAATAATGTTTATTTGTATAGCGCATATTCCATATAAAAACATGCTCACCAGCGCTTTACATTTTGCAAGAAAGGCAAAAGGTGATAAAAAATGTTCACAATTACATACACAATAAGATAACAACAAACATTAAAGCTATACAAGTAAGAAGACACATAAGAAACCACAGAATATTAAAATTTAAACACTGACTTATGTAATGAAGAAAGATTAACAGATTTTTCATATGAATAAAGAGGCATACTGTGTTTATATATTGCTGCGTGTGTGTGCTTGCGTACGTGTGTGTGTACATGTGTGTGTGCGTGCGTGTGCGTTGCTGTGCGCGTGTGTTTGTAAGAATGTGTGTGTGTGTGTGTGTGTGAGAGAGAGAGAGAGAGAGAGTGTTTGTGTGTATGTGTGCGTGTGCTATGTTTGCATGCAATAGTTGTAATAAAATTATAATCAATATTTTGAATGAAGATAAAAACAGAAAAATTATAATCCATATACAGGAAAAACATTATAACTTCAGTATTACAGCATTAACACCTTGACAATCAAAATTCCTCACAAATTATGAACTATTCGCATATCATACATCACAATTTACATACAAACAAAGATTTGAAAAAGTTTCTTAAAGTATTTCAGTCTCTTTCCCACTCAATTTCTCCCCTATCCCTTCCTCAGCTGTACACATACAGTGATACACACACATGCTCACTCAAGCACACACACACACACACACACACACACACACACACACACACACACACACACACACACACACACACACACACACACACACACACATACACACATGCACGCACACACACACCTTGCTCTATAGGCCCTTATACAAAATACTGTTATACAGGCAGGAGAGATTAGTCTGATGACAGACTTGCAAACTAAGGCTCTTCAGGTTAGATGAGTTTGAAAGAGGTGGGTTTTCAGGTGCCGTTTGAAGGTTGAGAAACACTTAGTTTTTCTGAGAGACAGTGGTAGAGAGTTCCATACATTTGGGCCAAAAACAGAGAAAGATTTTTTACCAAAGGTGTCTAGAGAGAAGCGAGGAACAGTCAACAGTGAGGTGTCAGAAGAGCGGAGCGTTCGAGAAGGTTTGTAACCTGCAGGAGGTTGGCAAGATAGGATGGCATGTTCTCGTGATAGATACACTGAAAGCAGAGACAGGCAACTTTATATTGAATCCTAGCCTTTACCGGGAGCCAATGAAGTGTTCTAAGCAGAGATTTTGCACTCTCACGCCTGGGCTTGCGGAGAAACAAGGCGAGCCAAGTGGTTCTGTATGCGCTGAAGTTTAGATAGTTGATTGTCATGGCATACAACTTTGATCACCAGGCTGCTGGTTTGCTATAAGATTGACATGAAGCATGTAATTGGGTTTCTTGCATATTAGGCAGGTTCTGTAAACGATGGACCAAAACAGTTCATGAAAGATGTGACCTTGTACATTTCAGACAATTGGGACATTTGGTGTCTGGAGAGTATCAAAAGTCCATTTCTTTCTGGATTGCAATTGGGTATTCAAAAAACTCATATCCAACATGATCGTGACAAAGGACGAATGACTGGTGGTGGCTGACTTCCACACATAATTATAAAGTGAAGTTGACAACCTCCTGAAGATCGTTGCTAAGGACTACCTAAAAGACAAACCAGAAAATTTTGTTCTTATGTCAGATGGCACAGTAATCCTGACCATTTCAGTGTGATCTGTAGTCTTTGTAGACGTCTGTAAGGGGACGATTTTAATGAGTACTTTCAGGTGATGTTATGTGATAGTGGAAAGTACTGACGAGGACATGCTGATCGTGAGCCGTGTGGAGGATCAAAGAACATGAAAGAGATGTTGAAAAGTGATGTTATGGTTTATCAATGCAATTCTTCACAAAATGATACACAACAGGACAGGATAGTTAGGACATTGACATAGCACACGACGGTGTAGTATCATTTGTGTTGGCAGCAATAAGTCTTCTTGAAGGCTAGCAGTAAGTAGTTCAGGTCAGTAGACATCAGAAATGGATACAATGAACCCTTTTAAAGCCTTCATAAATAAAATCTAAAACAGTGTGACTGCCAGCGTTCAGGCAAACAGGAACCAGAAAAAACGAAAGGAGAATAACAACACGTATTCAATACTTGTCTTAATGTATTAAATACGCGCTTTATTCTTCTTTCAAACCTGCAAATTCGGGAACCTGGTCACCAATAAGGCCTATGACGGGGATCGAACTGAAAGATCCCAAACTTGATTCAGTGATACCTTTCTTAAGAAGTGGGTGTGGGTGTGGGTGTGGGTAGGGCTACCTGCAAAATTCAGCTGTTGAAGGTATATGGAGACTGTATCCAAGGATCAGCAGCTATCTGCAGGTGTGCGAAGGTTCGTCACCGTGTTTGGTTAGGCATGAAGAAAATGTAGAACAATAGTTTGAGCTCTTTTTCATCAAGTCTACTACAAGGATAAACTCATTCTTCTGCTAAAACTGATTTGAGCTGTTATCAAGATCATTCACCAAAATCATTGCCTGCATCTTGTAACCCTACTGTACTGAATGCAGAAGTGCCAGTGTTAGATCAATCCACAAACATGCTGCAAATAGATCGAAAACAACGTTCATTAATATTTTATAGCACATAAGAAACATGATACACACACTCCACACAGGAAAGATGAACTCCCCACCTGTCCGTAAACTTGAAACGTGTGCAGCCACTTTTGGCAGTCTCCCTGCACACACAATGCCTGAATGGCAAACAGGAGCTATGGATCTGTAGGGAAGAATAGGCAAGTGGCAAGATATGTAGGTGGCCATGATGCCAATAAGCCTTGAACTAAACACGTCTCTCACCCAAGGAAAATAATAGCACCAACAAAACTAGACAACAGATCAAAGTGTAGCGATGCTCATGAATGGAACAATCTTTCTCGAAAAAAACGGTAACAACCATAAGTTTTTCATGACAGTATTACACAAGGATTGTGATAGAATCCTGATTGAAGTAGGTATAATAATGAATGGCCTTCCATTGATGTCATCATGTGCTTGAGAACATGTTTTCATAATGGTTTCGAGACAACAGATGTCAATGACGTTGGCCTGAAACTGTTCAGAATACTTTTATCTCTTGTCTTTTCTAGGTATTATTTTCACTTTCCTGAGGTCTGTTGGGAAGATACCTGAATTAAATGTATACATTAGGGTTTCAACGATGTGAGGCATGGGTTATGTTTGAATTTTTGCCACAGATGTCATCTAAGCTAAATGATGATTTATTGCCCATATTGGAGAATATTTTTTTCACCTCAGGAATGATGATTAAAAAGAATTGTGAATGAATCATTTGTTTTATCTTTTTTTTACAGAATTGGATCTGTAATTTGCAGTACTTATGACGTGGTTAACCTCTTTTGGCTCATGCTGCTTTCAGCTACAGGTGACAATTTTTCAAAGAAAGTATTCACGTCCAGTCGCTCTGTAATGTGAGTACATTTCGAACATGATACATACATAAATACACACAGAGCACGCCAGAGTGCTGATGTCCTGAAATACGCTTTGTTCGTGTTTGTTACCATATTATTCATTTTGTTTGCTGCTGTTTTGTATTCTACATTCATTTTGTTGGCTTTTGATGTCTCCATGAGATACAGCATTCATTATAAACTTGGTCAGGCAGGGTGGTCATTTTGGGGCACTTTATTCGTGTATGCTTTTGGGGGCACGCTAGTTAAGGACATGATAGATACAAGGTACCACAATTCCAGGGATTCATCAGGATTTACACAGCTGTGAGTAGAGTGAAACAGAGCTTGTGATTAATCAGACAGACATATGTTCAGATAAATGATTGTTAACGATAAAAATGAGATATGTAAGTGTGTTTTTTCTATTTCATTCTTTGCAGTATGAGAGATTTTGTGGAGCTAACAATATTATGATCCATGGAGACCAGTTTAAATGTGTATGTGTTTTTAATAGTTTCAGGTTTATTTGTGTAAATAAGATCAAGAAGTTCTTTTTCTGACGTAGAATTTTATCCTGGTTGGTTTTGACATAAGCTGTGAAAGAACAAATAGTCTTAATATTAAACACAAAGAGTTTGAACGTTTCAATACATCTTCACTGAAATCATTAAGGAGAACAATATCAGGATTGTTTTCACATTTGTTACCTTTGTCTGATATCCTGACGAAGAAATCATACCATTTCAGGACATCAGAGGAGTGTTCTGAGATTACAGTTTTTGTGCTTTGTATCTGCTTCTATGCTAGCTGAATGGGTAGCGCAAACTGTGTTAGATTTGAGAAGTTCTACAACATGGGAGATAATTCCTACGTGACTCTCAAGAGTATGTTCTTTGGTTAACATACCATTTATAATTTGCAGCTGAATTTCTGTGTAACAGACATAGAAAGAGGGACTAGAGGATCCCTGTTTAAGTTCTAATTGGCATTGTTGGGTGATATTTTCAATATTGCTGTGGATACACACAACAATGCCAGCTTGATCTAGGGTCACATCCTCTCTTAGTATCATGCTATAGTTTGCAATGTTGACAGCAGCTTTAGAATCGTTAGAATCAAGCCGCGATTCAGTAAGACCAAATGAGTGATAAAATAGATTGGATTATGAAGAAATTAGCAATATCTTGTGCTTTTCTGCAGAAGGACCAGACATCCAGACAATCTCTTTTAGCATGCTTGCTATCAAACAACCACAATAATGGCATTAAAAGGGAAGTAAGTCAACAGAATGAAAATACATACACTTTTCGTTCAGATGGAATTATTAGAAGATAAATCAATGTGGTTTTATTACAGAATATCGTAGCACCAAACAGGAAAAATGCTGCATTGAATACCACCACTTCCAGTCTAACGATGATAATCACGCATGCTTCAACGTGGATAACTCCACTAGATGATGAGATAAAAGGCAGTCAATCCTTCATCCTGACTGACTTGATGAACCTACGGGGGCTGTAGGTGGGTTTGTATAACGTGAATTAAGAGGGTGTTGGTGTAGTACACTCACACTGGCCTTAGCAGAATAGGCAGTACATTTTTATAATACAATTTTATTTTTTTCAGAGACAGATTGATACAAGAACTTAAGACCCATACGCTACGTGGGACAAGAGGTTGCCAATGCGCAGCCTTATGCGCAGATTTACAGCTTATGACATGATCATTTTGGAACTTAACTATTACAGAATAATGTGATCTAAAGGCCATTTGATGGTTTTGTCATCTTTTGTTCAGTGCAACCCAAGAACTTAATTGAGTCTCTTATGATCTCTTTATCTAGATATGCTAACCATCACCATTGTGTGCCATGGCACGTGGCGTTGTTGGACGTATGAATCTATCTTTTGTCGGTGCAAGTATCTCTTCTACCCTTTCAGTCCCCATCAACTCTGCAAAATTGTCTTATATCGTCTGCTTGAGTCTGCCTGGTGCTCTTTTTCTCCTCTAGCTTTCTTGTGGTGACTTATTATCACCATCATCATGTGCCCTTCCACATGGCGTTGGCGATCATGTACCTCCTAATGCACCTATCCCTTGTCGCTGCAAGTACATCTTCCATCCTCTCTGTCTTCAGGCACCCTGCAAATCAGTCCAACATTTTCTCCATGGGTCTACCTGGTGTTGTCTTTTCCTCCAGCTTTCCCATTGTGACCAGGTGCTCTAATTCCCCTTTCTTCATAAAATGGTCTATAAATGTCGCTTGTCTTTTCCTAATCTTCTTTTTTGATTATCTTCTTGTGTCTGCCTCCATCGAGACTGTCTACTTTGTTTTCTTTGCTGTTCATGGAACTCTCAACATTCTTCTTAGAAACCACATCCCGGCAGCCTTAATCTTGTTCTGGCTTTGCGTGTTGACTGTCCACGCCTCACAACCGTATAATAGTATCGGTTCTATATAATATTCAAGAACTCGCTTCCTGATGTTAATTGATAGGCATTTGTTGGTAAGAACGCTTTTCGTCTTCTGGAATGCTGTTTTGGCTTGCTGATTCTGCTGGTTATTTCTGATGTGTATCTGCAGTCTAGTGAGATGACCGTTCCGAGATATCTAAACGTATCAACCTGTCTCAAAGTTCTGTCATTTGCTGTTATTTTGCATGAGATGAGGGGCTTTCTTTTTTTGTTTCTTTTCTTTTTTTTTACTGAGTACCATGACTTCAGTTTTCTTTCTATTCAGTTACAACCCTATATTTTTGCTTCCTATTCTATTATATTGACGAGATTTTGTAGGTCCCTTTCTTTTTCTGCAATTAACACGGTGTCATCTACGTAACAAACGTTATTTATCCTTTTTCCTCCAACCTTTGTCCCAGGGCATTCTTCAAGGTTTCTCATGATGGTTTCACTGTAAAGTGAAAACAAATCTGGTGACAGCACACAACCCTGCCTGACCCTTCTCTTGAAAAGAGCTTTTGTCGTTTTCTATTCTCATCGCTGCTGTTTGTTTCCAATACATATTTCTGATTATTCGTACATCTTTTCCATCAATATTGAGTCTTTCTAGTTGGTTGATCAATTCTTCATGTCTTACCTGATCGAAAGCTATGGTATAATAAACAAAACATAAATATAAATCCTTATTCAACTTGATTGACCTCTCTATGATAGGTCTTAGTATATATATGGCATTAAGATTCCTTTCCCTTCGACAAATCTACGCTGTTCTTCTGCTCTTTCTCTTTGGATTCTTTTCCTTGTCCTCGCCATGGTTATTCTTGATAGGATTTTTGTGATATGACTCATCAAGCTGATTGCACGATGGAGTTCGCATTCTGTCACCCTGTTTTCTTTGGAAGTGCAATGAAAATTGATTTTGACATGTCTTTGGGATTTTTCCGTTGTCAAAAATTTCATTTGGGATGACTGTTATTTTTCCAATACCAAATTCCTCCAGGGGTTCAATCGTCTCTGTAGTAATATTGTCTGGTCCTGGGGCTTTTCCTGGTTTCATCTTTTTCAATACCGTTTTAACTTCATCTTTCTTTGTGAGTGGTCCTTCATCGATTTTTCTT